>PVJD01008452.1:0-72357 GCA_004026545.1 Mormoops blainvillei
GCACCGTGTGTACACAGCACAAAACAATCAAAACAATAAGTTGATTTTAAATATGTTATGATTATAAATATGTTTTATGTCATATATTTTCCTTCTATAGGGATTTCCATTCATATTTTTGAGTGGAATCTCAATTCCTCCTTGAAATTCAGAGTCGTGAGTGAAAGGAAAGATAAGTATCAAGGACATCTGCCATTGAACCAGAGTTGTAAGGCTGCTCTTTGGGTCTGAGGAAGTTAGAGATGTCATTGTTTGATCTTGATATACTTTGAATTCCTTTGACTCTAGTTTGAACTTCAAAATTTGGATTCCTACTTGAAATCTAGCTGAGTAACCCAGTACAGGGAAGAGAAGTTTTAGATGAAAAACTGTGCTCTTTGACTACCTGAGAACAGAAAAAAGTCAGGGAAGTAAAGTTCATTTGGGTAAGAGCACTTGCACTATGGTTTGCTGTTATATTCTGTTTTAGGAAGTCATCTTGTGAGGAAATTGATTTTAATCCTTTCAGGAAAACCACTTCCCCCAAGTTTGTTTGTAAGGGTGTTTTTTAGATCTAGAGTGTCCATGGATTTTCTTTTTTTAAAGCTCATATTTACTCTGCACTAAAGGCTGGCTCAGGAGAAAAGAGATATGTGTCTTGGAGCAAGGGTCCCCAACGTTTCTGGCACCAGGGGCTGGCTTCGTGTAAGATTATTTTTCCACAGACTGGAAAGTGAGAGTAGCGGGGATGGTTTCAGGATGATTCAAACACATTACCTTCAAGCTCACCTCCTGCAGTGCAGCCCAGTTCCTAGCAGGCCCAGAACCAGCACCAGCCTGCCGTCCGGAGGTTGGGGACCCCTGTCTCGGAGGGCAGATTTGGTGGCACCTCTGTTCCCTTCTCCTAGTTTGTAGGCATTCATACAGGCAGTGCCGCAGTTCTCACCCCCACAGCAGCACACAGAAGTTTTCTTGGGTTTCCCCACTCTCTCTCCTGTGAAATCCTAGTGAGGTCACCACCTTGTCCTTGTTAAACATCGGAAAATCTTATATCCCAGGGTCCCCTTTAGTCCCAGATAAATGAGGACAGGACATTTGGTCACCCTAGAGCTTAGTGGGGTCCCTAGAAGGAAATCCAGCAAGGACTTGGGACACCTTCCCCCATGTCTGTGGACCCCAGGGGCTTCCTAGTCTCCTAGCTTACTTACTCTTGACCTTGAACAGCTTAACATGGCATTTGGTAGTGTCTGTTCCACAAAAGCAAATGCTCAGGTCCTGTTTCTCCCTGCAAGCATCTGTCTCTTAAGTTGGTTGTTAGCCCTTTGACTTCGGTTATCTGATAAATTCAAGACAAGTCATTAATTTGCGGTTTGTCCAGGTTTTTCCCATTGTAAGAATGGGAGTGATGTTCTTTCGATCTCTATCTTTCAGCCACTCGAGGCTTTTATTAACTACATGTGAAGTAAATAAACATGGATATGAATGGTAGGTGGTTTTGCATGCTTCATATTGACATCAATGCATCCATATATTTAAAGAGTGCATCGTGGTGTCTGGCATATAGCAGATGCTCAGTAAATGTTCGTTTTTTCCTTCTCTACCTCTCCCTCAGTGGAGATTATAGTGTTAATTTTTTAAAAATCTACTGTGTTTTTTGTTGTCCTTCTCTTTTAAAGTAGTAATTTAAGGAAGATGAAGAAATGAGTTAGGCTGGAATAAAGAATTGTCTGGAGAGCTCTCAGGCTTACACAGCAACTGGGTTTCTTAGTTGACACTGGCAAGCGAGATTAAGGAGAACCTGTCCTGTTGAGATTAGATAATGCTGATCGGGTCTATCTATCAAACAAATGGCAGTAGCCCAAATAATGCACCACTGATAAAATTCACTGAGCTTGGCAGGAAGTGCAAAATGTTGACAGCCAGACTATACCTTGGGAGCACGATTTCTCCAGTACTCCAAATTCAGCTCAGTAAAATCTGCCCAGTTCTTACAGTCCTATCTCTAAGGAAAACTCCCCAGGCTGCAGGAAGCAATATTGATGATTTATTGAATAGTGGTCTTCTTTTCATATCATTTATGCAAGCTTTTTTATATCCATGGTGAAGAAGTATTCCACTATAGTGATGCAGAAACTTTATCTAAATGTAGACAAAGGCTCAGAGTGGACACTAGCTTTCTACAGATGACATCCATAGATGTTTCTTTCCTGACTCAAAAGGCATTGTTTAACCGCATCTACCCTACTTTGCAATAGATAAAATGCTCTTGTAAAACAGGCATTCTATAAAGTGCTCTGACTGTGGTTTACTTAAAGCAACACTACTTTGGAAAGAACCCTATGTTTTATAATCTGGGCAGAACAACGTATACTCTTGGCATATAATAAATACTTATAAATAATGAAAAGAAAAATTTTAGGTTTACTGTAAAAATATAACACCATTCTCATTGCCCAGTACTGACTGCGTGCCCTGAAGTAAAATTCTACTTTAATTATTTTTCCAACTTGAAATGCACATGAAGGTTTTTTACTTTTTGATAAATTTGAAGTTCTCTTGTTTTCAAGAATATAAATTTATATTTTTGATTTAATATTGACCTGCCTAAGAAGTTTGTTTAATCTGCATTTAAAATTGTTATATATTTGTTTGCTGACCAAACAGTTCATAACATAATATAAATTAGTAGTTAGACACATTAATAAACTAACAAAATGTACACATTTACAAAAACCAAAACAGAATTCAAGGAGATGACTAGTTTAGCCTTCTTCGACTTCAGTAACAAACGCACAGGCAAACCCCAGAGCAGCCACCCACTACTCCATTTATTTGGCTAACGGTATTCTCTCTCTTTCTCTTTGTGTTTGTGCACTTGGGAAGCTCCCTCAACCCTTCCCCTGCCGCCTGCTCTGTATACATATATAGATTTGCTTCTTGTCATCTGCCAGTCAAGCCTGCATTCTAAAATGGCATACTTGGAAAGATTGCCATTGCCCATTAACTTTTTTCAATTAGAATTTACAGTCACTATTTTAAAACAGAATTTATTGGGGTGATATTGATTAATAAAACCATACGGGTTTCAAGTGTACAACTTAATAAAAGATCATCTGCACACTGCATTGTGTGCCCATCACCCAAGGTAAAGTCTCTTTCCATCCCCATTTATCCTTCCTTTGCCACTTTCACCTTCATCGCCCACCTTTCCCTCTGGTAACACCATGCTATTTTCCATGTCTATGTGTCATATATATATATATATATATATATATATATTTGTGTATGTATATATATATATTTATATATACATACATACATATATGTATTTAGTGCGTATATATTTTTTCTTAATCTCTTCACCGTTTTTTCTCTCAGTCCCCTAACCCTCTCCCTTCTCACAGCTGTCAGTCTGTTCTATGTATCTATGCTTCTGTTTCTATTATTTTATTTGTTTAATTACTTTGTTCATTAGATTCCACATGTAAGCGAGATCATTTGGTATTTGTCTCTCTCTGACAGGCTTATTCACATAGAATAATACTCTCCAGGTCCATCCATGCTGTCACAAAAGGTAAGAGTTCTTCCTTTTTTATGACTGAGTAGTATTCCATCATGTAAATGTACCACAGCTTTTTAATCCGCTCATCTAATGATGGGCGCTTAGGCTATTTCCAGATCTTGGCTATTGTAAATAACACTGCAGTGAACACAGGGGTGCATATAGTCTTTTGAATTAGCATTTTGGGTTTCTTTGGATATGTTCCCAGAAGTAGGATTGTTGGGTCAAAAGGTAGTTTAATTTTTAATTTTTTTTGTGGAAATACCATACTGTTTTCCACAATGCCTTCATTAGTCCACATTCCCACCAACAGTACACGAGGGTTCCCTTTTTTCTACATCCTTGACAACACTCTTTTTTGTTGTTCTTGATTTATTGATGATAGCCATCCTGACAGGTGTGAAGCAATATCTCATTGTGGTTTTAATTCGCATCTCTCTAATGATTAGTGACATTGAACTCTTTTTCATATGTGTATCGCTCATCTCTATGTCCTCCTTGGAGAAGTGTCTATTCATGTCCTTTGCCTATTTTTAGTTGGGTTTTTTCTTCTTGGAGTTAAATTATAGAAGTTCTTATATATGTTGGAAATTAATCCCTTATCACATGTGTCATTGACAAATATGCCTTCCCATCCCATGGGTTGCCTTTTCATTTTGTTGATGGTTTCTTTTGCTGTGTAAAAGCTTTTTAGTTTGATGTAGCCCCATTTATTTTTTCTTTTGTTTCTCTTGTTTAAGGAGATATATTGGCAAAGATATTGCTACAAGTGATATCTGAATTTTATTGCCTCTGTTTTCTTCTAGGATTTTTATAGTTTCGTGACTTCTTTCTCATTAAATATGCAGTCACTGGATTTTTCTTTTCCTTACAAGTGTGCTCTTCTCTTAAAGCATGTGAAATCATTCAGCACTGTGGCTCTAGTCATGATTTGGCACACTTAAACAATTTTTTATTAGAAAGCATGAGTTACAATAATCTCCCCTTATTTGCATGGTATACTTCTAAGACCCTGGTGGATGCCTGAAATCTCAGACAGTACTGAGTCATATATGTACTATTCTTTTCCCTATATATTTGTATCTATGATATAGGTTAATTTGCAAATGAGGCACAGTAAGTCCTGACTGCTGTGACTCAGAGGGACGAGCATCGTTTTGCAAATTGAAAGGTTGCTGGTTTGATTCCCAGTCACGGCACATGCCTGGGTTGTGAGCCAGGTCCCTGGTTGGGGACACACGAGAGGCTGACGATCGATGTTTCTCTGGCACATTGATGTCTCTCTCCCTTTGTCTCTTTCTCCCTTCCCCTCTATCTAAAAATAAATAAAATCTTTAAGAAAATAAAAAATAAATTAGGCACAGTAAGAGATTAACAATAATAACTAATAGTAAAATAGAGCAATTATAAATTATAAATAATAATCTAATATATATAATCTAAACAGGACTGGCCTCTCTCTCTGTCTCTCTCTTTCATAAAATTAAGTACTGAGTTACTTAAAAAATGTTATTAAAAAGCAAGTACAAACACCTTTGGAGAAATGGATTTAAATGTGAACCCTCAACACAGAAAACCATAGCAGACTTAAAACAGAAATTACCTAAATATTTCTTACCTGAAAAATCTTTTTAACTCCCACCTTCTTCAGTTATCTTCTATAATGGACAGCATACTTTTCTTTATAAATAAATATGTATACATACACACATATTACTAACTGCATTAAAACAAAGGTATTAATGATCCCTATATGAAGTGCATATATACGAGGATTAGAATATTAGGCTATTAATGATAAAGGGTACTGAGTGCTTACTGTGTTGCCGGACACTGTTCTGAGACTTTTACACGCATTAATTAATTTAGGTGCCGCTGTTGTTCCCGTCTTAGAGATGGATCAAGGTAACATAAGTACCTTGTCCAAGTCACACAGTAAGTGGCATAACTTCCTGTGCTCTACTGCTATCCCTGTTCAATAATAGTTAATCAAAAATACACAATCCATAACCTATTTTAACAGTTGTTACTTTTTTAAAATATATTTTATTGATTATGCTATTACAGTTTTCCCAATTTTTCCCCCTTGGCCCCCCTCTACCCAGTACCCCCCTTACCTCTTGCAATCCCCTCCCCGCTTAGTTCATGACCTTGTGTCATGCATATAAGTCCTTTGGTTTCTCCATTACCTATAGGGTTCTTAACATCTCCCTGTCTATTTTGTACCTATCGATTGTGTTTCTCAATCCCTGCACATTTTCCCCCCATTCTCCCAGTTCCTCCTCCCAGCTGATAATTCTCAAAAAGATCTCCGTATCTGTAATTTTGTTCCTGTTCTGGCTCTTTGCTTAGTTTGTTTTTTAGATTCAGTTGTTGATAGTTGTAAATGTGTTGCCCTTTTAATGTTCATAGTTTTGATCTTTTTCTTAAGTCCATTTAACATTTCATGTAATAATGACTTGGTGATGATGAACTCTTTTAACTTTACCTTGTCTGGGAAGCACTTTATCTGCTCTTTCATTCTAAATGATAGCTTTGCTGGGTAGAGTAATCTGGGTTGTAGGCCCTTGCTTTTCATCACTTTAAATACTTCTTGCCAGTCCCTTCTTGCCTGCAAAGTATCTTTTGAGAAATCAGCTGATAGGCTTATGGGAACTCCTTTGTAGGTAACTGTCTCCTTTTCTCTTGCTGCTCTTAAGATTTTCTCTTTATCTTTAGCCTTTCACATTTTAATTATGATGTGTATTGGTGTGGTCCTCTTTGCTTCTAACTTGTTTGGGACTCTGTGCTTCTTGGACTTGTATGTCTATTTCCTTCACCAAATTTGGGAAGTTTCCTTTCATTATCTTTTCAAATAAGTTTTCAGTTTCTTGCTTATCCTCTTCTCCTTCCGGCACCCCATGATTCCAATGTTGGTACATTTGAAGTTGTCCCAGAGTCTCCTTACCGTATCCTCAATTTTTTGGATTCTTTTTTCTTCTTGCTGTTTTGGTTGAATGCTTATTTCTTCATGTTCCAAATCATTGATTTGACTCCCAGCTTCTTCTCCTCCATTGATGGTTCCCTGTAGATGTTTCTTTATTTCACTTCTTGTAAACTTCATTTCTTCCTTTATGTTGTTGTTGTACTCAATGAGTTCTTGATCATCCTGATCACCAGTGTTTTGAACTCTGCATCTGATAGGTTGGTTGTCTCCATTTTGTTTAGCTCTTTTTCTGGGGTTTTGTTCTATTCTTTCATTTGGGCCATATTTCTTTGTCTCCTCAACTTGGCAACTTCCCTGTGTTTGTTTCTGTGTATTAGGTAGAACTGCTTTTACTCCCTGTCTTAGTAGCATGGCCTATGTAGAAAAGGCACCTGTAAATTGTGTGGGGCAGAGCATTAGGTAATTGCCAGGGTGGGCCCACCTGCTTCACTGCTTTGTGGCTCTGTGTGTGGGAAAGGGCTCAGAGGGGACAGTGCTGCTGCCTGGCTTCTGGAGGTTTGCCTGGCACTTGCCCCATTTCCAGTCACTTCGCCCACTTCCCATATGTGACTGACACCCTTCCAGCTGTTGCCCTGGAGGTGAATCCCAGAGCGGGTGGGTTTACAAACGTTCTAAGTCCATGGGGGCCCTTGAAACTGCATCTCCTGAAAATCTGGCAGTTTTTTCAGCCACACCAACCCTACTGGTTTTACAGTCAGAAGTTATGGGGACTTATTTTCCTGGCACTGGAACCCTGGGCTGTGCAGTCTGGCCTGGAGCTAGGATCACTTGCTCCCAAGGTATCACCCCCAGTTTTTATCCATCACACGTGAATGTGGAATCATTCATTCTGCCTCTGCTGCCACTGCCTCTCCATATCCCACTGTGTCTCTGTGCCTCTCTGCCCATCTCCGTGACTCCACAGCTCCTACCTGTCGGGATGAATGAGGCTTCTTTAAATCCTCAGTTATCAGGTTTCCATACAGCTGGATTTTCTAACAGTTCTGGGTGTTATTTCTTTTGAGATCTAGTTATAATTCTTTCTGTGGTCGTGTGAAGGGGCAAAGTGCGTCTGTCTATGCCTCTACCTTGACCTGAAGTTCAACAGTTAGTTACTTTTAAAAGATTTTCTCATTTGCTTGGTTTATGTGAAAGTGGATGGACTTGATTTGTTTACTTACTGCATCTGTTTTTGGTAATTAAAATAATAAAGAACATTAAAGTATATTACTCATATGTTTAAAAAAAATCCATATTTCAATTGATAGCAACCATTAACCTTTGTCTGTAATCTGAGTTAACATGTTTATGGTGATCATGCTATTAAAAATGAAAATTACTAGGGAGAACTTCTTTACTGCAAATCAAACAAATATTTAAAGAAAATCTTCATAGATATGACATTCCATATAATATTTGTTTTTTAGCTAAAAAGAAAAATTTAAGAGGAAGCGATAATGCATTTCAAACATTTGAAGACCTTTCATATGGCAAGAGAAATTTATTGTGTGTTGCTCTAGACTGAGCAGCAAATTTTGGCTGAAAGATAGCCTAGTAATTAAAACTCTCTGCCAGTAGGATAGGCCTCCTAAGGAGCAGTGAACCTCTGGAGGTGGAGATGGCTGTGCATAGTCTAGAGAACCACATCAGTGACATTGTAAAAGGCGTGAGTGACTGCCTTAGCGCTGAGCTGGGTTAGGCAACTGCTCTAAGATTCTACAGTAATAAGAAATTTTTATTACCAGCTTCAATCATAGTGAAAAGAGCGGAAGACCACAGTGTTCACACAGGTCAAAGCCAGTGGGAAATGATGCACAATAATAGAGATCGCCTGGATTCCCTTCAGGTATCGCCAGCCTCTTTTCATCCACAAGCTTAACTCTGCAGGGAAATTACACATTTCAGTTTCCTCCACTTTGGAATCAGCAACTTAGGCTGTGCCTGGACTTTAGAAAATAATAGGAAAGAAAATTGGTCATTTTGTGAGCTAGCAGTGGCTGGGTCCATGATGATGAGTATTGCATTCATTATTTAAATTTTTGTGGGTGAAGAGAGTGCTTTTCACAAACTCGTAAGCACCTAGCTTTGTGACCTGAAGATATCTACATTTTAAAAAATATATTTAGTGCCATAAAGTAGTCATGATCAAGCAGACGCCTGGATGAACTTGGGCAGACTCCAGCACATCAGGGTATGAGAAATACTTTTTTAGGGAGTGAATTTTCCTGTTTTTTCCTTACATCTTTCTTTGTTCAAGTAATTGAAGGCAATAGGTTATTTTCTCTTTGAATTATTTTGAAACAAAAAAGAGAGATTTCTAAAAAGTGAAGTTAGTGCCATATGTGTTTCATGTTAACTAGATACTGAATATCACGACTCCCTTGTCTTGTTCAGTTTTTAATGTGTCTGTAAACTGGATATCATTATTTTACTGATCACAAAGAGAGTTGTGTATACTTATGGGAGCTATCATTTAATATCAATCAAAATCTGTTTTATTGAACTAAAGTCTTGTTGGAGCAGTGGTTCTCAATTAAGGGGTTTTTGTCTCCCAGGGAACATTTGGCAATGTTTGGGGACATTTTTGGTTGTTACTACTTGGGAGGGTGACTAGAGTCTAATGTGTAGAGGTCAGGGATGCTGTTAAACATCCTGAGTCATATAAGACAGCAAGGACTTATCCAGCCCCCAAATAGCAATATGGCTGAAGCTGAGAAACCATGTGTTAGAGCTTAGGGTGGCTCCGTTTCTTTACAGCTTAACATAAGTGTTTTCTAAAGTGTTACTTCCAATATTTCCCCATTTCTTATGTATTGTTCTTATTGGCAAACAAGCTTGTTTTGTTTAATAGTAAAAGCTACCCTTATTAATCTTCCTGTCCAAGAAAACTAAAAATAGGGAAACCATATTGCTTATATTTAATAAAAGCCAAGGTTCACCATCATTCATTCATTCAACTATTTATCCAACTATATTTATGAAAGGTACCCTAAGTGTCAGGTAGTTGTCAAGTACTGAGAATACAGCAATGAACAAAATCCTACTATCACGGGGCTTTTATCTACTAGAAGAGGACCCGTTGATCAATACGTATATACATGCAGACAGACAGACATACAGAAATACAAAAACGAACTCTGTGGAGAAACATAAAGCAGGGAAGCGGATGAGGGAGTCCTGGAGGCAGAGGTCGCAGTTATAAATTAGGGTGGTCAGGGAAGGCCTCGCTGAAAAGCACATTCGAGTAAAGACCCCAAGGTCATGAGGGAACAAGTCACAAGGCAATCTAGGAGAATAGCTTTCCAGACCAAGCAAAGAGCAAGTGCAAAGGCCCTGCATTTCAGGAAAGTTCTATGAAGCTGAGGCAGAGCAAGGGAAGGGCAATGGTACCAAGTGAGTCAGATCACAGGGGCCAGATCATGCAGGTCCTTGAGGGCAACTGTGGGGACTTTGGCCTTTATACTGATGAGCTGGAGACACGAGGAGGGCTTGAAGCATGTCCACTCTGGCTCTACTGAGCTCTTCTCAGTCTTCATCCCTCAGCCTCTGTGCTCCTCAGTTCATGTCCAGAAAACGTAAACAGATTAAGTGGCAGGACAGTGATTAGGACGTCAGCCTCCTGCTGTAGCTGTGATCAACACAGGGCTAACGGAGCTTTTTATTGTGCAAAAACGGGACCATTCTAAAGAATGAAACACAACAAAATACCCAGATCAGAAAGGGAATCAATGGTGCTGGGGGTTGGTAGGGATGATGTGCGTGTCATCTTGTGACTAACAGGCCTTGATCAAATAGAAAACATGTGAGCAGAAACTTCATCACTTGATGACTAAAACCTTGGTCTTAATGGTAGTAAACCTGCATGCCAGGTACACTGCATCCTATGTGGCCCTGTTGATGCCATTAATGGATGTGACTTATTCCTACAGTCATTGTACAGCAGGCTACCTTGCTTCACTCCTCAGCCTCACTCCTTCCCTGAGACCGGTTGCGGCTTAGGATGGGCTGCGGGCTGGGGGAACAGGGTAAGGGTGCCAGATAGAATACCTCTCTCAGAGGAGGTGAGGCCGAGAGGTGAGGTGAAGGTTCTGGGGAGTATACATGTCCCTGGTTCAAAGTATTTGATAATAAAAGAAAATGTTCTTACAGTTTGGGATGCGTTGTTAAATACTGGTCCGAAAAGCAACACTAACTTTCTCTGTGAACCAATGGTAGCATCAATCCAGCCATATCACAAGCTATATTTTCTTTACAAAAATGTCCTATGACAGTAATCATATTGCCTAGAATCTACAAGGTTTAATACCTTAGGATATAGGGAATAAAGATACTAAATCAAAAGTTCTGAACTTGTTTTTAATGATTTCTGTTAGGGCATTTTGAGGGAGAAAAAAGGAAAGGGAAATTTGGAAAACTAGGGATTGCCACATTCAGCCTGGATTTTGAATTAAAAGTCAGAAAAGAGAATCCTGACCAGAGAAGGAGATTCCAAGACCTCAGATTAGAGCCTTTAATTCAGGGAAACTTCTTGGAAACACACTTTGATGACCAGCTACAATAGAAACATGTATAGAAAACTGTCAGTTAACTATACATATGTATAAACCTTAATAAATGTCAGAAGTACTTGTAAGACAAATGTTTGGGTTGAAAAAAATAATGAAATGTAGCAGCCTCAAGTTCTCATTTATTCAGGATTTTATTAATCCTCCTCCGCAGAGTCAATATTAATAATAAAAACATTTCAAAAATTTTCTTGATCATACAGCAAGCCTAAGGATTCCACTCAACCACAAGGGGCAGTTCTTTGTTCATTCACCCCCACTGTCCTTTTCACCTTCTGGACAAGCGTCTACAAGGAACCGACACTTTCATGCAGTGTCTGGGTGGCAATAATTGCACCAATAATGACAGCAGGACACTGAGTGCTCACTGTGTAGCAGCCTCTGTTCTGTCTGGCACTTCTCTGTGCAAACATCTTTAGTTGCACAAAATACTTTGACTCCAAGAGGTTCTGTTTTAATCTACGATTGAAATACAGGGAGTAAACATTTCTCATCCATATGTGAGCTTTAAATAGAGAATACAGTGAAGAGAACTCCTGTTTGGAGACATGAGAAACACCAAAAGACCTTAGCTCTGAGACTTCACAGGACATGAAACTGAAAAGAGGATAAACCAGATAAGGGAGAAAATGGATTTACAGCTGGAAAGAGCCTGGAGAAAATTAGTAGGTGAGACTGATTGGCAATGACTGAGGACCAGATAGACTTGAGGGTACTGGTTAGGGGGTATTGACCAAAACGGATTGGGCCAAAAGAGGGTGGGGACGGTGTGTTTAGCACGTTAGAAAATGGGCAGGTGGGGTTAGAGCACTGTACCTTCTCCCTCCTGCATTAAGGATCCAGGAGGTGTGTACTGCCACAATTCTCGGGGATGGGCAAATCTAATACGGTTACTGTCTATTCTATTCATTTAAAAAACCCAACATTTTTACTTAAATTATTTTATGCAAGAGGTATTTATATGTATATATTTTAAGTTGAAGATTATTATAACTCTGCTTAGTAGGTATGATACAATTAAACTCTTTCATAATCACCCTTGAAGTTTTAAAAACTATTTCCCCCCTCTTTTTCACTTTTCTTGATCTCCCTCCCTCTGTTCTTCCAATACTATGAATCTCTAGCCAAGACTCCAGTTAATGAGAACACTATAAAATGATAGCCCAGCTGTTACTTCCAGAAGGTTCAGCTGAGTCTTCAGACCTTTCATAAGCAGAATTGAAAAACCTGCTCTTCTGCTGTTTAACCTTGTGGAATAACTCGTGTCTTTCACATTCTCCAGCTGGTTGGGTACTTAACATTAACAGTGAGTTCTTCAAGGCATGAACTGGCAAGGATCACATAACTCATACGGGCAGTGTTTTCTTAGTTTTCCCCATTCCATTACGACAGCAGTCTGATGACTCAGTGTATAACCACCTCTTCCTTTTATTTCACAAGGGGACTGGTGTCTGCAAAGGATCATCATGAGAAAATCTTACCACCGGTTTCAGGTAGCAAATTACTAAAGAAAAACCTTGCCTAGGAAAAAAAGCAATTGCAGGAAATTCAAGAAAAGGGTCAGATATAGCAACACCTGTACCCAGTCCCATGAGACAAAGCTGGTCCCTTTAGGAGAGAAAAAAGGGATGGAAAGCCTAATTCTGGTATCAGTAGGGGCAAGATCAATGACGATTCTCATCTGAGTTCAGGGTGATATATTTTGGAACATGTGCCTCTAACCCTAGTGCTGAGAGATTTATCGGGTTGGCAGAAAAGTTCTTTTGCTTTTTTCCGTAAAATGGATCTAGTAACAGTTAGTTGTCTTTAGCTTCATTCGAAACAATTTTGTTAGGTTGTATTGTGACAGCTCTCATATCAGCGTGCATTTTAAAAAACTTATCAAAATTGGTGAATTTTTGTGTAGCCATTTTAATGCTGAAGATAGAAGAAAATAAGCAACATTTTTGGCATATAATGCTTTATTATTTCAAGAAAGGTAAAAACACAACTGAAATGCAAAAAGAAAAAAGTAAAAAGACTTGCTCAGTGTATATAGAAGGTGCTATGACTGATTGAACGTGTCAAGAGGGGTTTGTGAAGTTTTGTGCTGGAGATTTCTTACTGGATGATGCTCCATGGTTGGGTAGACCAGTTGAAGTTGACAGTGATCAAATAGAGACATTGATTGAGAACAATCAATGTTATACCATGTGGGAGATAGCCAACATACTCAAAATATCCAAATTAATAAAGCTGCTGGTGAAAATACAAAGTATGTCTTTTATTTTATGGAAAAACCACACAAACTTTTTGGCCAACCCAATACATCTCCATGTCAAAACACATAGAATGCAAGCAAAGATGGAGGGGGGATCTTTTACCCTGACTTATGTTCGATTTACCTCCTGGTTTACCATCACACATTGGTCTGCACTTGTAAGTGGGAGGTAGAATTCCATTTCTAAGTCATTTATGTCCAAAAATTTAAAACCTTAGAGGGTTATGGATTCAGAGCCTCTCCCCTTTATGGACTAAGATATTCCAAAAGTGGCAAATCCTCCAGGGATAAGTCATTCGGGGAATGCTACCAAGAGGAGGTACATGCAAGTCTCCAGAACCAGAAGTAGAGGGTCTACAAGCCTTTATAGAACCTTCAGCATGATGTGAGGAAAAGAGATAATATTAATTGAGCTGGTCATGTATTAATAGAGCCCTGTTAAAAAGTATATGTCTTTACCCCTAGGAAATATCAAACAGCTTGGTACTACTAATTCTTTCTGGAAATGTTTAAACTTATTTTAGGTATATAACGAGCATTACTAGAATATTGTTTCTCCTCTTGGGTTTCAAAGTGTTTTTAAAATCATATATGTTTCTCCTCAAATATATGGTTATTTTGGAAGGAGATAGTATAATTCTGCAATAAAAATATTATACTATAAACTATACATATAGTTATATCTCTGGATTTATTCCCAATAATGTTTCTTTGGTATTTCTTTGCATTTTAAAATTATTTGTGCAGGGGACATTAGTCTTTATTAATCTTGATTCAAAAACTAGATTTTTTTGTTTGATTCTATTGTGTAGCTTTTTCTATTCTATTAATTTCTGTTCTCAACTTCATTTTTAACTTCTTTGAGTTAATTCTACTGTTCTTATAACTTCAGGAGTTGGAATTTTAGGTCATTAACTTTATAGTCTATCTAAATTTCAAATACAATCAAACTCTAATATATTGGTCTTTATTCTGGGACCTTTAGTATACGGTGATAATTGTTTTTCCAATTTTATATAGGAAGATGTTCATTGCAAATTGTTTACAACAGTGACAAGACCTAACACTAAGGAAATTGTCTAGAATATTTGGTAATTGCATATTACAATATTATACAGTCTAAAATGATCAGAAAGTCTATATGGTAAAGTGGGTAAAATATTTTTCATTGAAAAGGAGAGACTATTAAATATACTTACCTTTGTGAAAAAATATGTACAGATGGATAATAATTTGAAAGAATCGGAAAAGTTAAATGATTGTCTTATTGTTTGAATAGATTAATTTTACATCTTTTTTTTACAATCTTTAGATGAATAATTTTCAAAAATATGTGGAGAACTTTTGCCTTCAAGAGGAAATGTTAGTTATTTGGACAAATAGTTGACATATTCTAGCTACTTCATTAGTCCAAACACAGAGAAGTAAATTATTATTGTTTATTAATATGAGATTAGAATGGATAGGGAGAATAAATGGACTTCATTTATTTTGATCTTCTTCCTTTGGGTTGGCAAGGGAAACTTGCAAACAAGTGAATCTATGATTCCTTTAGCTAAGAATAGGTGAGACAAATGCTCCAAACAGAATTGGCTAAATGGTATGTAATACCACTCACTGCTGGGCTAAATCATTAGTAATACTGTAGATGCTGACGGGAGATTCAGGAAAAGATGCAGAGTGTATGCACTCATAATAAGACACTTGAAAAAAATCATTTGTCAGGGAGGATAAAAAATAAGTATGGATATAAAAGATCTAAAAATCTCTTTAATAGGACAAATCTTCTGGATTTATATCAAACCACTACACCTTGACAATAGAAAATATACCTTATTCACTGTTGGAGAGGGGAGTTACAAATATGGGAATGGGGAAAACTAGAAAGAGCTCTGTGGGGGCTGGGAACAGTGACATCCAAGAAATTGTCTACACTCCTTACAAGACACTGATCTAAGTTCTTCCAATTATGTAAGTGTAGCTTAAATTCCCTCTCCATAAGCTTTCTTGCAGAACCTATTCCTAATAAAATTTTCTCTTTGGTACTGATAGCTCTTACTGCCTTTACCAATCACTTGGGAAAAATCACCTGCTTATTTTTTATTTTTATAAAATTTTACTCTCACTCCAACCCTCTATTACAACTGTTTACTTGGAAGTTTTTTGTAATCATCTTTTTCTCAGATCTTAATCTTTAGTACCATTCATTGTCAGTGCTCTCTGCAAAAGTAGCTGATTTCACACTGGAGAAGGGTTGGTATAAGACGGGCCTGGAATGTTTTATTATACCAGGGAATTTCAATAAAGAAATATTCAATAAATTGATGTGAAATATCATGAGTTAAAGAGTCCATTTGAAGGAGTTTTCAGTGGTCAAATATGAAACCATTTGAACACCAATGTCAAGGAGTTTTTTTCCCTATGTTTTCTTATAGATGTTTTACAGCTTCAGGTCTTACATTTATGTCATTCATTTTTGTGAGTGGTATAAGATAGGGAACTAGTTTCATAATTTTTTATGTCTATATCCAATTTTCCCAATACCATTGATGGAAGAAACTATCATTTCCCTATTGAGTATTCTTAACTCTCTTTTCAAATATTAGTTTACCATATATGAATGGGTTCATGTATGAGCTCTTGATTCTGTTTCATTTTTCTATGTGTTTGCTTTCAATGCTACCACTATGCTGATTTGATTACTATAGTTTTACAATATAGTTTGAAATCAGGATATGCGATGCCTCTGGCTTTGGTCTTCCTCAAGATTGCTTTCGCCATTCAGGTCTTTTGTGGTTTCATATGTATTTTAAGATTATGTTTTCTATTTGTGTGAAAAAATGCCATTGGAATTTTGGTGGAGATTGCGCTGAACCTATCAATGACCATTTGGGTACCATGGACATTTTAACAATATTAACTCTTCCAGTCTATGAACTTGCGCTGTCTTCATTTATTTTTGTTTTCTCCAATTTCTTTCATCAGCACCTTATGCTTCTCAGCATATATATTTCATCTTTTTGGTTAAATTTATTCCTACATACTGTGTTGATTTTTTTTTCTATTGTACATGGGATTGCTTTCTTTATATCTTTTTCAGATGGTTCATTGTTAGTGTATATAAATGCAACTGATTTTGTATGTTAATTTTATATCCTGCAACTTCACTGAATTCCTTGATTAGTTCTAACAGTTTGGTGGGATCTTTAGGGTTTTCTACATATAGGACTGTGTCATCTGCAAACAGAGACCATTTTACCTCTTTATAATTTGAATGCCTTTTCTTTATTTTTCTTGTTTCTTTTTCTTTCATTTGCATCTTTTTATATTGTATATCATTAACAAATTGTTTTAGCTATAGTTATTTCCAATACTTCTGTTCTTTAGCCTTTATACCAGTGTTTCGTGATTGCCACGTCACCATGTTAGAGTACTGAAGTATTCTGAATTTGACTGTATGCTTATGTTTACCAATATGTTTTATATTCTAATATGCATATTCCATATTTCTAACTTTATGTTGTCATCATTTCTTGGAGATTTTCATCAAATTATTCTTCCAGTTATTATATTGAATTTTTAATTTTTGCTATTATATTTTTAAAACCCAAAATTTTCTTGGTTCTTTGATAATCTCTTTATATTTTCTTCCCTTGTTTTATGGCTACAATATTCATTCTTATTTCTCTGAGAACATGAATGGTTTTTCAAAGCTTTCCTCCTTCCTCAACTATTTCTTCCAGAGTCCTTCCGTTTGTTTGGTTTATGTCCTTCATGTTAGAGGCTTTCTTTTCTACTCTCTCAAATGTATTTCACAAAATGTCCTCCCTGTGGAATGTTGTCCACACATTTATTGAACACCCACCCTGAGCAGTACACCATGGAAGACAGGAGAAACTAGAGAAAACTTACTCACTGCTCTACTCTAAAACAGTGGCTGAAAAACCAAGAAAAGATACATGTGAAACAGAAACCATGTGGTTACACGAGAATCCTCATTATATCATGTTTTGTTTATTGAAAAGGAGAAGGAGGTAGAGAAAGAAAAAGGAGGAGGTGAAAAAGGAAGAAGGAGAAAATGAACTTAAGAAAAATAAGTTCGTTTTTCTTAAATGTGCTTAAGTATATTTAAGTACATTTAAGTACATACATAAGTACATTTAGTATTGTATATAAATACAATATATTGTATATAGTGTTGTATATAAATACCAAATGAGTAACAGAATATGTACGATAAGTCAAAAACTGAGACAGATTTTTATGGCGTGGATGATTAGGGGAAAGTGAGGAAACAAAGTAGACTTACTTTGATCTTTAAAGGATGGAGCAAAAAGAAGAATATTCCAGAACATGGGGGAAAACAAACTTAAGTGTGATTATGGGATTAAGGATTGAATGTTATAAAGTAGAATTTGAACATCAAAATAACCTAGAAAACTTTTAGGTCTTAGGTATGGCCTGAAAAAAATACGTATTTTCAAATATACTTCAGGTGCTTCCTAGGTAGTCAGCCAAGGATGGGTTCTTACAAAGGAATAAAATAGACTTGGTGTGGAAATGTAATCTGGAGACAGGTTGTAGCAGGCTCCAATTCTGAACCAAGGGAACCTTATGATTGAGAGAGTATCGTTAAAATTCTTCCTTAAGGGCAGTAACCTCATGCAATTGAGTGTGTTACCAAAAATGTCACCAGGCAATTACATGCAAGAGGAGCTATCTGTGAGGGGTGGATCCAGGAGCTGAGCTTTAGACATTTAACTTTATTAGTTTAAGAATGAACTAATTAGGTTCTGCCCTGGTGTGGGATTTACAGTTGATGGAAAGAAGCATATAGGAGAAAGATATTTTTAATATTCAAGCTGAATGATTGTGGAAAGGACATTGTCGAAGATGCCAAAAGTTTAGACTGACTGAGTGGGAGAATGATAGGCCTAGTGATGAAAATGGGGAAAAGAGGATTTTTTTTTAGTAAAATGTTAAACCTGGGTTTGGATCTGCTGAGTTTGAGGTAAATTATCCAAAGAGAAAGTTCAGTAGTCTTAGGAGGTTTGACTTAAAGGTACCGGCTTTTAAAGCCTTGGTGTAAGAGTGAGCTGAAGCTGCAGGAAGTGTGAGACTTTCAGGGAAGAAGGATATAGGGGAAGTAGATGTGCTTCCCAACATCTGGATTTTAGGAAGCACCCATAGTTAATGAAACAGTGGAAAGAAATGAGACAGTGAAGGACACAAAAGTCATAGAACTATACAAATCAGAGACTTGTAATTTGTTAAATTTCATTTGCTATCCTCCAGAGTTAAGTATTAAGACAGTACACAGAAATATGTTTGCTGTTTGAATGAGTGTCGATACCTGCTGTTTGTAGTAAGGCTGTATTTTTCTATCTTACTTCCTAAGATATTTTTACTGCAATTTCATTATATCACCAGTTACTGTCTAATATAAGAATTGTCACTTGACTTTATTTTCCTCGCGCCTTTATGGCACTCCAGAGCAGGACAGTTGTGCAGAATTGGAATGCTCATTGTCATCAGCTGCTAATGGCCCCACTCAGTGAAGACCAGAGGAGGACCCTGCAGGTTTACATGTTGACTGGCAGTGAAGCACAGTGGCAGGTCAGTCAGAGTAACTTGGAGGCTGGCATGCACATATCTGATTTGCAAGTAGTATAGCTGAGTTTACGAACCAGTTGGTACCTAAATGCTGTTTTTAAACTTAATAGGTATCAAACTATCAAACAATAAGGAATTGGCATTATTTTTATTATTCATCATTTTAATTGTTTATGTTATATTAACTTTGAACCATCTGTGCATCTTTCATATGCTAAGAGAAGATTCTTATTTACATCATTATTCTATTTTGGAAGCAAAGGTAAAAAACAAGTCAGGTTAAGTCTTGCTGAGGGAGAGTAATCAGCTGGATCGCCCACCTAAGCTTCTCAGTTTCAAGTGGTCCAAGGCTCTTTTCAAGTTCTTGCAAGGGGCTGGTATTCCTGGACGTGGATGAGAAAATTCTCTCCATTTCTCTTTGTTTCATTTTATGTGGTCGTGGTTCTCACTGTTGACTGTTACTCTTTGAACTGGAGAAGTCCTTTTTCACGGTGATCATCAATGATCACAGCTAATAGGCCAATGGAAAATACTTCATATTTATAAAGACATATTTTCCAGAAACATGATGGGATAAGCATCTAATTCAGTACCAAGTTGCCTCCATTATTCTCATAGATTTAGGTATTTCTGGAGTTTTCGTACCAGCCTTCCTGGAATCATAGGAGAAATTCAAGACTTTTTCTTCAGTAGAGAACAGAAAGCTAGTGGAAACAAACCTAGGAAACTGTTTTCCTTTTGCTCATTTTTAGTCATTTTTTTCCATATTTAATACTGACGTATGCCAGCAGGACATGTTTATTTCTACTTGAGGCATTGTCTAGCTCTGTAGGAGCAGGGACAACTTTTATTTCAGTAGTTAAATAAGGAGTTGTGTTTGAAAATCAGTTTATTTTCAAACACAACTAGCAGCATATTTTCAAAGTGAGGAAAACAACAGGTTTTAGACTGCTTATCGGCTGGTGCTCTAGGCCACCCCCCAGCTGGCCAGCCAATGAACTGGACTGTGGTTCACGTGAAAAACCATCCTTCTGAAGAGGCAGCACATCATTTCTGAAAGCAGAAACAATTCAATGAACAGAGCATGCACACATTTTCAGGTGTGTCCATGCCTGAAAAGGGTACGAGCCTCAGTTTTCTACCCATGATTTCTACTCAGAGTCTGGATACCTCCCACCAGCATTGCCGAAGGTGGCCCTCTTTCCGTACGGCTCTTTCATCGTCCAGCCACGCGTTCCTCCTCACCCGTGGGGACTCTTTGTTGGGCTGCTGTAGTATAGGCCACGGTGCAATGGCATGTCTTGCCTTTAAACAAAGTCAGAAGTACTGATTAATATTTTGGATCAAGTGTTCTAATTTCTGAGTCAAGGTCCTGTTTTGCAACTTAATGTTTAAAGTGATTTACTACTATGTGAGAGTGACCAGGACAGACAATCAGCCTGCTAGAGATTTCACTCAATGGAAAGGGACAAAGATGTGTCTAAAGGGACATTGAAAGATAATACTAAAATTCCATTTTGAATATCTACCATGAATTGTACTTGTTTAATGTACCTTTTACAATTGTATAAAGTCATGCACTGCTTAACAACAGAGATACCTTCTGAGAAAGGCATTGTCAGGTGATTTCATCATTGTCCTAACATCACAGAGCGCACTTACACAAACCTAGATGGTCTAGCCGACTACAATCCTAGGCTATATGGTGTATAACCATTGCTAATAGGCTACCAGTCTGTACAAAATAACATGAGATTAATTCAAGCATAAGAGGAAATGGTGAAATCAAGAGACCCTGTAAACACGAGAAATATGAGGCTGCTGCCGACATAAAGTGACATACTGTTTTACAGCAAACTTTTTTTTATAAGTGGAAAACATACTCTAAAATAATAATTTAAAAATGTAGTATGGTAAATACACAAAGCAGTAACATAGTCATTATCATTATCAAGTATTATGTACTGTACATACCATATTTTGATGTGTATAATGAGCACTTTTTGGCCCAAATTTTTGATGGAAAAATAAGGATATGCATTATACATGGGTATAATGATTACATACCTGGGTATAATCATGGGGCATAATAATCCCATATATAACACGTACAAAAACGTGGCTGTGCATTAAACACAGCAAAATAATGGGTAATTATATGTGCTATACTTTTACACAACCAGCAGTACAGCAGCTTTGTTTACACTAGTGTCCTCACAAACGTGGGTAACAACACTATGACAGCTACAGCGTCAGTAGGCAGAAGGAATTTTTCAGCCCCATTATAACCTTAAGGCACCACATCTTATACACAGCCCATCATTGACAGAAATTTTGTTACATGGTATGTGACTGTACATTAGCATCTCATGCAAAATGTCATGCTGTTTTTCAAATTTCGTATATCCTCCAGCAAATACTCACTGAGTCTCTGCTCCTTGCTAACCACTGTTTAGACACTGAAGGCATGGTTTTGAAGTAAACATACGTTGTGCCTGCCCTGAAGAATATTACCTATTCAGAGGTTTGACATACAAGTGCTCTGCTAACCTAATCACATTTGAGAAGTACTGTACTCAGGTGAAATGGTGACGCGTCTCAGGTCCAGCCTGTCTGAATTTGGGATCGTTCACAGGAGGAGAGGTGGTGTTCTAGTTGGAGAAATCTGATGGAAGAGGCAGAAATGACTGTAGCTCTTTTCTTATCCAAAGAGACTTCCTTTAAGGAGGTATTTCAAAACTTGGCTGATTTTTGCTGTGAAAGCTGCAGAGGGGATGTAGTTGATGTTTGCCATTTTGACAACCAAGAAATCTGAATCTCAAGGGAATGTATCAAAAATTCAAGACTCATTGAAAATTATTCTGGACAGCAGCACTGGGGATCAGGCAGCAGGATAGGGAGAAGGGCGTATGGTGTGCTGGGCAGCACCAGGTGCTCGGTGGCAACGGTGTTCAATGGCAGTAAGGGCAGGGGTGCCACCCGAGGCATCCTTGGTGCAGTTTCAACACTGGTGCCTGCTGTCTAACTCTCTTACTTCCTGACATGTCCCCATCCTAGTTTCCTACCTGCCTTTTAAGTCCTTGAGAAATCTTACATCTTTCTAGTAAATTTCTTTTCTACTTAAGTTAGTCAGAGTTGGCTTTTTTTGCTTGCCATCAACAGTGCTGACTGATGCAGGAAACAAACAGTGCTCCCAGATGGGTGGACCCAAATGAATTATTATTCTCTGTTCCTAAAACCAATACAAGATGAGACAAGGTGGGAGCATTTTCTTCTTTTCACAGGAGGAGCAATTTTTTATGCGTGCCAGGCTTAACGATTGATTGCAGAGACTGGTCTATCTGACAACTTAAGGGCACCTGGAATTTATTGAAAGCCAACCATAAAACAAGCACTTTGTTAGGTGTCCTCTCATAACTACTTAATCTCTTACATTCATTTGTAAACTAAACATTGTTATTCCCATTTTACAGAAGCTCAGAGAAGTTATGTTATTTATACAAAACCATGCAACTAGTGTGTGGTGAAGAATGAATCCACAGTTCATTGTCCTTCACTACATATCAGTGGATTTACAGGAAACCAGGTTCAGAGAGTTTAGAACGGATCTGTTCTGGTGTGTTGCAGCTGGTGCCCAAGGTGAGCGTTCCAACTACTGCTGAGCCCTGACCTCGGGGAAGGAGAGGCAGGGGCAGGGACTGAGGAGACAGTTTCCACAATCCGCAAATATCACAGTCCCCACAGTACAGGAATCGTCCCAGGGGCTGGTGCTTTAGTCAGCCCGTGAGACTGTTTCCTAGAACTGAATTTTAGGTAAACCACCTTGTTATTCTGAGCCTTCCATGCCCTGGGATGGAAGTCCGTCATAAGCAAAAGTCCAAATGCTTTCTGATATGTTCTCTGCCTCTGTCACTGCTGTTTATTTTCTTTTAGAAACCATCTACTTTAAGGTTCTATTCAGTGTTAATGAGCTGTGGCATTCTTTAAGACATCTTATGAAATTCTGCAAGTTTCAACACTTTCTTCAGTCATTTGTGGGAATGTGAAAGTCTGTGAGAAATACAGAGGCGTCAATATTAGAAATATAATAGGTCAGATTACTTTTTTTTGGAAAGGAGGACGTGTGACATAGATCATTAGAAAAAGAAATTGAACAGACAACAAACAATCAGTTACACATTCTATGTATGGCTCGCATGATTTCCATTTTGATAAGTGAGGCAGCAGTGTTATCTTTCATTGTGCTTATTTCGGAATGACAGAATGGTGGTTGACGTTTCTTGAAGTTGTGTCCTTCTTCTTCATTAAGGTCACGTAACCTCTCCTGTATGTTGAAACGTAAATAAAGAAGTACAAACCTTAAGCTATTAATAAAGGGATAGATATTGTCCACACGAGAGCCTGAGAGATGAAAACTCAGCCTCAGATTTGAGAAAGAAATAGAAGTTCAAGATTCTTCCTCTTACTGAGATTCTGTGAGAGGCTGACTCTAAAGAGTAAGTGATAACTGAGTTTTCCTATAATGGTGTAACTTGGATATTTTCAAATTATTATACTTAAAAATGACTATGACATAAACTCAATAGTTCATATCTCAGGTTTATTATCTGTTAGGCATCTCATCTCAGGTACTATTTTTCTTCCCCACTTTTGCCACTTTTTATTATGTCTCCTCCACTTTCAACATACAAAACTTTTTACAAGTGAGAAGGCATGATTGAATTTACAGGTTACGTTTATATGGCCTTAAAGCCCTGTTTGGAACTATGGGTGATTTAAAAAAAAAAAATATGTAGGAATTAACGTGAGTTAGTACTTGTTAAAGTCCTCATTTGTAGTAGTAGATGTGCCTGTTCTTTGCTAAGAGGGTCAGTTCTACTACTACAGGGAATGGATTTGATAACTGCAAATGTTTATAAAGGCAGAGCAAAGACAGTGGCTCAATAGATGAATTTAATGTACATGGAGGTCGTACATTAGTGCCAAACTGTTCTTCAAAATTATTCAAGAATATTACTACACCTGGATTGTGGAAACTGCCTCCTCAGTCCTCGCCCCCACCTCTCCTTCCCTGAGGTCATGGCTCAGCTGCAGATGGAACGCTCACCTTGGGCACCAGCTGCAACGCACCAGAACAGGCCTTCTCTGAACTCTGCGAACCTGGTTTCCTGTAAATCCACTGATACGCCTTTCTGCCTTTGAGTTCTATTTTCAACTTCTCATGTTTATGTTCAACTTGAAATCTAATTTTCATAAATGCCTGGGTTTAAGTAGGCTATCGGTTTAAATATAAGAGCAGGACTGCTCATGTAAAATAATAACCAGGCTTTGGACTTCCCAAGTCTTTTATTGAGCTGTCACTTTGTGATAGTTATTTGGTGACACCATTAATTATATTCTGCCATGCAGAGAACCGATAAATCAGAATAATGGATTGTGCTTTCAATTAGACTCCATACGACCTTGTATACTTTAATAACTGAATAGATGAGAAAATGCTGCAGAGGGCAATTCTTTATAATGGCTCTATTTTCCCACTGCACTTCTCCATAGGCCTGTACACGTGATCCCCAGGATGGAACTCCGTGACACTCTTCCAGCAAAACTGAAGTGTTAGATTTTTAAATATTTGCTTACTACACAACAACAAAACATCGAATCCCAAGGGAAAATGGAGTAAATGTACTTTTGCTTAACTTTCTCGTTTGAAGTATGTAAAAGTGATAAAACATCACCAGAGAGAGAGAGCGCTCCATTTATTACGGGAGAACATACAACAGTTATTAAATAAGAACATGCTGGTGAGCTCGGCCACTGCCGCGGTCCGGCCTGTGTCCGCGCACGCAGTGGGCGGGCAGCCCTGGGGCCATCCTGACGTCAACCTTCAGGGCCTCCCTTCGGAGGCTGTTACCAACTCAGGACGGAAGAAGGCGGCTTTCTTGTCTCCACAGTCTTAAGAAAGTGTTTCTACTAGAACATCCAGGGTGGGGCAAAAGGAGGTTTACAGTTATGACTGTGCAAAATACAGTTTATTCTTGTATTATTATTTATTACTTATTGTATTATTTTCCATGCAAACAACTGTAAACCTACTTTTGCCCCACCCTGTATATTTTGTTACTCTGTAACACTTTATATCTAATTCTCGTTATATTCATGCTTGTTGATAAAAAGCAGCATATTGCTGAGGCACCATGCCATTATAAAAGCTATTAATACTGTTTTTGGTAAGATTCAGAGTTCATCATCCTCTATTTCCCCTCTTATTTCTAATATATGTTTGGTACCTCTTTTCTTCAACTTATGCCACTATTTGCCAACTTAGTTTGTATTAACAGCAGACCAGCTTTCTTTCTCAAATTTAGTAAACACTTACTTAGACCTTTAGAGATGCAAAGTTTCATAATCTGATACATTCTGAATATTTGCACTTTAGATGTAAAATAAGGAAAAGATTAAGAAAAAAAAGTGTAGAAACACAAAGATGTTATGGTGAAAATTATAAACATACCATTAGGAGACCAGGAACAATGTCAAAATCCTTTTTAAAAAGGTTTCCAAAGTTCTGCATGTTCTGGCTCTAAAATCAGCGTAATATTTAAGTGATCGTATATGCTAAGCTATATAGTCACTTATCACTTTGGATATGCAGGGGTTTGAAAATGGTACTGATGCTGAGAAGTCAGTAGTGAAGTATTGAAGTATATACAAAGATGTATTTGTGTATATCTTCAAGATATAGACAGATAGACTGAGTAGGTGGATAGATGAATAAAATCTTCTCTACTTCACCCTCTATTCCAATATTTAGCACTGGGCTGGGCACACCCTCTCAGAATTTAGTCAGTACTGGCTGAATTCTGAGTCTTCAAGTCTCTCTTTACTTTTCTCAGTCAATAGAGAATACAGCCAAAGGAGCAGTAATTTCTATTTCCCTGAAAGGTATAAATATATAATCGACTTCATCATCTACTCCTTATGCACCTCAGTCTTTTTGAAGATGAAAAGAAACTGGAAGGTAAGACTATGGAAGTGTTTTGTACATGATGAACGTGCAGGAGTTGCCACAGAATTTCTTTTTTATTAAGAAATGTGGAGGGTCACATCCTAGGGAGTAACAAGCAAACTGCTTTTGTACCTTTGGAAGCTCATTCTCCTTCTAATTCTGCTCACAGATAACAGAGATCAACAGAATATGTATGGTTTAAATTTCAGGTGGACCCTAAAAAATCAGTTTAAAAGCAATGATACAATTACTGAAGGAACCGAATCTTTTTAAAGCTTAATTTGGTAAAAATATCAAAATTAAGTTACTCTCATTGTTACTATACAGTGTAATTACACTAGAAGGTGAAAGTTTTTGCATTTTTAAGTTCAAAATTGAGCTTTTTAAATGTACTGGTTTAGGTGCCATGTGTTCAATATCATTTGCAGAAGGAGCTGGTTTCAGTAACTGGACACCTAAAGAATGCATTTGAGATGATCTTCCCTCTAGGCTGGTTTTATCTGTGCTCTGTTTCCTTTGCTCCAGAACTTCTTATGGACCATGCACCCACAGGTTCTCGATAAATGCTGACTGGATGTATCAAGATGTTAAGGGCAGCAAAGAAAGGAATAAGGGTAGAAATGATCACCCCATATTCTTTGTAGAATAGGCGCCATTTGAGTAGGTGCTGGGATGGCAATAAAATAAAATCAGGGGACATCACACCAGGTCAATTTGGTTTGGTTCATTCTGATACAAGAAAATTTCCAGGAATTCATCTGAGCAATATTCTCCTTTCCCCCAGATGTGATAAATGACTGTTTCTGTTTATAAGTGTTTTTGATCCCCTTGTTCAAGCAGTAGTGTATTCTCAGTTAGAATGTTACCAAGAGTACAATTTCAGAGTATAGCACATTCATCTATCAGCTAACGATATTTAAACATTCCCTACTTTTGTTAGAAATTTAGGAAATGCGTGAATGGGAAACATCTCCCTCAGAGTTAGAATCCTGCAGAGGTTTAAAGAAAGAGTCCTAACTTATAGACAGGTTTAAAAAGGAAAAAGTAACTCAAGGCAGGAAGAATTCACCTATTCAACATAATCTCACAGAGCCTAGAAATTATGATCCATTATGGTCAATATAAATTATTCTAATTTAATGGTTCTTAGCAGAATAAATCAACAGCTATGTGCCAAGGATAGCAGGAGGCCCCGGGGCTACAACAGGAAACAAAGCAGACAAAAATCTCACCCTTTTAAAGCTTATCTGCTCATGCAAGGAGACAGGCAATAAACAAGTAACTAAAATACCGTAATTAATTTATCTGAAGATACGTATTTTGCAAATTTGAACACCTCAGAGATTTATTTGTGTCTTGTGTCAATCAAAATGTGGCTGCCTGTTCATGTGCACCAAAAGCTTGTGAAGTCGGTAGTTTGGCACAAAATCCTGGAGACAACAGAGCACTGTTGAGAAATGCTGAGTCCCCAAAGCTCCTGATGGCACAAAATACAGTGAGTGAAGAGTGCTGTGCGGATGATATCATTGTTCTGAATCACATGATCCAGAACAGTTGAACTCTGAATATGTTGAAGTTTTAGGAATAGCAAACAACTTATTTGGCTTGTATTTTTCTCCTAGGTTTACACAATAGTGATATATAACAAAAACCAATGTTTAGATAAGTCTAAAATTGCTTTTTCCTTGAGTATAAAATACATTTGAAGTGGTTAGAAGACAATGAATGGGTCAGTCTTATTGGCACCAATTTTTCATTTAATTAAGGTCTTAGTGGTACATAAAATTACATTGTTTCTTGTAACTGATGGTTTCTTAGATGTGGAGAAATGTACTATTTGTTTATTAGATAGTGAGAGGACACTAAAACATATAAAGGTGGCCATATAAATGCCACTGAATTGGGTAGTTTTCAATTTTGATCAGGGTAGGCAGAGAATCCCATCAGGAAAATGATATTTAAATAAAACTGGAAGAGAAACCAAGCTATTCAGACAGCTGAGAAAAGCGTATTCCAAGCAGAGTGAGCAAGCAGAGCGAAGATTATTTAGGAAATAGCAGGGAGGCCACGTAGCTGGAGTGGCGTGAACAAGGCGGAAAGCAGTAGATGGGTTTGAAAATTAATGGGGGACCAGCTCTCACAAGACCCTGTAAGGTATCATACGAGCGTACTTTGAGGTTATAAAAATGTTCACATTTACTCTCAGCTAGATAGGGATTCATCACAGGACTTTGTGTAGTGGAGCAATATGACCTGGCTTACATATTTCAAGGATCACTGAAATTGCTAAATGGAGAGAAAGACTGAAGGGAGACAAAGGCAGAATCAGAGAGAATGGTCAGCCTATGACCGTAAGCCAAGGGGAAAGTGGTGGTGGCTTAGACCAGTGCAGTAGGGTTGTAGGGACCGTGAAGAGTTATTGGATTTGTGACTCATTTGGAATATAAATCTGAAAAGTTTTGTTGGTAATGTGAATAAGAAACGTGAGAAAAAAGAATATTCAACTGAGTCCAAGGTTTTTATGTCTTAGCAACTAGAAAGATGAAGTTGGCATTAACTAAGATGGGGAAGGCAAACCGAGAAACAGATTTGGTGGGTTAGTCATTCATTTTTGGGTGTATTAAGTTTGAGATGTTTATTGGACATCCGAAGGAAGATGTCTTGTAGACAATCAGATACAGAAAACTGGAGTTTTTACAACAGTCCTTTACGAAACTTACCCATCATCTATTCATTGGTTGGAATGTGTTCTCTTGTAGTTCCCTTGAAAAGAATAATTTTTCCATTGGGTCATATGATCATATGAACAATATTTCCATACTTAAACCTATCTGATAATACCAAGTCCTACAGAGAATATCTAATAACTGGACCTGTGAATCTCAGATAGCAGTGTAAATCGGTACAACTACTATGAAAAATAGTTTGGTAACATATTTTCAAGTTGAACATTTACAAACTCCATTATAAGCCAGCAATTCCATGCCAGCATTTGTGTCAAAGAGAAAATCTTGATAAATATATCACAGGACATGCCCAAAAATATTCATAATGGTATTTGCAGTAGCAAAACCTGGAAATAATCCAAAAGCATTTCAACACAAGAATGGATAAATTGGTATATTTCCACAATTCAATATTATATAGCCATTAAAATGAATGATCTACGGATAAATCCAACAATATAAACCAATCAGCAATATTCCATATTTCATCTGTTCAAACAGGTAAAATTTTTCTGTGTAACATTTTAGAAACCTTATCTTACTTGGCATAATTTTTAATTATAGTTGTGCCAGTGATTAAGATATTGTCCCTTAGCTCAAAATTTACTTATCTATAATCTGCTTTGTGGTATTGGTAACTCACACGGTACTTTGCCAGCTGGCTGCATTAACAGGGGCCCTAGAGAAGACTTCGGTGCTGGAAGAGGAATAAGGGACTTGCTCTTCCTGTTGGCTTCCTGTTTTCTGTCCCTGTGACCTCCTGGCCCCGCCACCTCCAGCAACCTTTCTTCACAGCAGCCATGGCAATTCATTCTTAGAGTGGCAGCTGAATCCCGTGTGTAGTTTCTACTGCAATGCGATGGCTTGCAGAACCAGTCGGGCAGCACTGCCTCCACAGAGGCAGCACTGAGGAGGCCTGCATCACACGTTTCCTCTGAGGTGGAAGTTTCAGTGCCATGGGGCTCCTTTTCTAGGTTTGTTCCTTGCTTCCCTTTGTTTTTAAGGCAAGGAGGTAATAGGTTCTTTCCACAGTTTCTACCTCCATGATACCTGAGAGTTCTCTTTGTACCCTTTCAGTGGAAAACAGCTTTAAACCTGGCACCAGTGCTTGGTATCAAATTCCTCTCTTCAAAGAACAGGTGTGGTTTCTGTGTGACTAACACAATGGTATATAGAATAATTGCTCTCCTTAATAATCCATGGGGCATTAGATTAGGAGCCTCAAAGGATCATACAGAGCAAAATAACTTTTCACAAAGTTAAAGGCAAATGAAACTATATATTTTAGGAATAAGCACACACATACACACACATGATACAGGATAGTTCTTACCTCTGGCATAGGGAGGCAGACATACAGCGTGGTGGAGGGATCTATAAGCGGACGGAAGTTACTGCAATGTTATAGTTCTCATAGTTGGTTCATTGAATTTATGTGTTATTACAGAAATAACCTACTTATCTACATAGACACATACATGCATAATACATTCATAACTCATATGCACACATATACACATGCATGCATTCACACATAAAATAAAACAATGTGTTGAACTTTGATAAGATTATAAAAAGAACTCTGATTAATCCACTTCTCTACAGATAATACCAAAGTAAAATAAAATTATTTCCCTTTCTACTTTAAGTAATGCTTGGCTGAATATGAAATTCTTGAGACACTTTTCTTTCTTTTAGTGTACTGCAGGTGTTTCTGCAGCCTGTTGGTGCAGAATGTTTCTGTACAGAAGTCTGATGCCATCCTGCTTTGACCTTCCTTACAAGTGAGTTTATCCTATTGCCTGGCTTCTGAAAAGGCAAGGATTCTTTCAACATCTGTAAAGGATCTCGAAAAAAATTTGTTCTCTATCTCTAACAACTTCTCAACGAGTGTTCTCGACAACTTCACCAACATGTGACTCAGTGTTGAATGTTCTGTGCCCTGAATTTTCTGTAATTATTTGTTAAAATATCAATCATTGCTTTTTTTTTTTGGTTTCTCCTTTGAAGTTCCAATTAAGCATTCAAGGGCTGTGTTTTGCTTCAATTCTTCACTTCTATAGTGGGATTTGTTGTTAATTCTGTCTCTTTATTTCTCCTTTATTTTGTTTATTTTCCCCATTTCTATCCTCTACATCCTTTCCTCTGGCCTCACTATTGTCAAATCTCTCTTGTACCCTTTCTAATTTGTCTTTTTAAAATGTGTGTAACCTTTCATAATGCTTTTTCCCCTGAATTCTCCCATTACCTCCTGTTGTTTGTTCCTTTCTTCACTGAGTTTACCTATCTTGGCTTTCATGTTTGCAGTTTATTTAATTCTTTTCACATTAATGATGGATTGTTTAGTTATAAGTTTTGTCTGCTCTATGGCAACTTCCCCTGAGAACTTTCTTTGTCTGTAGAAATGTCTTGCCATTCCTTTCCACATGTTTTCTTAGAGTGTTTTTGGATGACTGCTGCACATTTCTTTAAAAAATGTATTATTGCTGTTTTGCCCTAAACCAACTCTTGCAAGATGTTCAAGGCAGAGGGTAGGCAAGGAGGAGTGAGGGCCGGGGTAGCTTTGCTGGCTTAGAAACTCAAGAGCTCCACTTCCTCTGTTACTACACAAACGTGACACTCTTGTAAAGCCATGTCTCTGTGCCTCCTTGAATTTACCTTGGCTTAAGGTGGCTTCTCTAGCCAGCCCTATGCTCCCCTAGTTCCTTCACCAGTTACTGCCATCAGGAGACAGACCCTGCTTTCCAAGGCGATTGCAATGCTTTTTGAGGGTGTATTTTGTTGATGCTTGCTGAGATATGCCAACTCTGGATCTCCTGGGCAGCTCCTACGCGGTGCTTCTCATCCTTTTGCAGAACTTCTAACCTCTTTGATCTAATACCTACCTGCAGCAGTTGCCTTATAGGGTGGGACATCCCCCCTCTGAGGGGCTAAATCTCTGGGGATTGCTGAGATGCACCACCTAAGCCCTTTGTATTTCCCATGTTCCCATCCTTGCCTGGTGCTCCCGTCCCCCCTACCCCTCCACCCCTTCATGTAGAGTTTTGCTGGCCTCAGCTGTTCTTGTCAGTTTTTAAATGTAAATACAGTCAGCAGGTTTTCTTTGTCTCCCGGCTTCACTGTAAACAAATATTCTGTTTTTAAAACAATCTCTGTTTTTCTCTGTGTGGTTTCTAAGAGGAGTTGAGAAAAGATTTAGAGTTAATCTGGCACCATGTCCTTACTAGAAGTTCTACAACTCTATTTAAAACTGGGGGGAAAAGAAAAGCCTGCCATTGAATTCTCTTGAAAATCTGTTTTCAATCCTTAAAAGAAAGATGTGAAAAATGAATGTGGCTTAAGGTTTGAGGCAGCTATTGTGACTGACTTGTGCTTGCCTCAGTCAACTGTTTACTAGAGGGCTTGGGAGGAGACTGGTGCAGTGGGAGTTGTGTGGGCGTGGCTAAATTGAATACTGAGAATGAATGGGCACACACTTTCACAGGACCGAATTGGGTGTGTGATATCATGATTTCTTGGTGATTTTCTTCGATGAATCATGGCGAGAGAAGTCAAAGGAGCAGAGAAAGAGAGAACACACTGGAACTCTATCACGAAGCCTATGAAAATGAAGAGAAGATGGCAGAGGAGACTGGGTTCTGAGCCTCAAGGCAGCCAGGAAAAAAAAAATCTCCCTTAGATAAAAAGCATTTACATAAAATTTGGTTCAGAAATATAGTTTCAGAGCTGTGCAATCTGAAAAAAATTCACCTTAATTCTGGAAGCTGAGAATGTCTGTACAGGGAATCAAGGCTGATACCAGAGATGAAATGCTAATTGCCCTGCCTTATGATGTAAATGCTTCTCTCCCACCTCTGTAAGCCCTTTTCGCGCCAAATCTACACCACGCCTCCCAAGACCCTTACCCCACTTAGCCCAGCATAAAGGGAATGCGGGGCTATTGTTCTGGGCTCAGAATTTGGAGTTTGTCTCCTCTGGGCCTGTGCACGTAAGTAAAGATCGTGCTCCTAACCCCTCAGTGTCTGGTCGTTTCATTTTTCCGTAACAAGTCAAACTGCAATTGATAAGAAATTTCAATGTTAAGAAGTATCATGTTAGTCATTTCAATCTTGCGAAATGAAGTAGCTCTTACATTTAGATAGTGAGTCTTTTTTCAGTGTCATATAAATGTAGGAAAGGTATATGTACCTGGATTGTTCACATCATCACACCTCGGTTATCCACACTGAAATCACTGAATTGCTATGTTTAGCTGAATCACCATCTATTTAGTGACAGACAATGGTCAGAACTGCAAGTCTTATGCCTTGAAGAATAATCAATCTCTTTAGCAACAGAAATGTCAGGAAGACCGAAAAAGCCCTTAATACCTATAAAACTATAGCCCCTGTGGCTGAATTTCAGACAGATTTTGACAGAGGGCAGAGGATATTATTTTGGTCAAGAGACTCTTTCCAGAACCTCTCAAATCACAGCTGGGTGGTTGCCCACTCACTTTCTGCCTCTAAGGCTGGCCTCTAACAGCTGTGACATCCTGGCAAGGTGCATCGTTAACACATCCCTTGTACGGCAGTGAGTGGGAGTCAATAAGACAGCAGGCAAGGGCTTGGGGATGGATCTCCCAGCCCCGGGACCTTGTTCTGCTTTGTAGAGGTTGTGATGCTTGACTTTATGATAGGGATTAAGACCTATGGTTTCAGTTATGCAACATCAACAATCCTCTGTTAATCCAGTAATGATTCAACAACTGCTCTTTAGATCCTTTGATTTAGTGAAATGTAATGGAATCGCTTTTTGATTCCTGAATTTCAGCTACATTAATTGCTGTACTTAGGTTGCAGCTGTGGAGCCTTTAATCCTTCTTTACTGCAATGATATTTAATTGAACCGAATTATATTAAATTACCCTGAATGACTGTTCATTTGTTTGTACTGTATTAATTTTTAAAAAATTTTTGAAAGCGATCAAACTTTGAGGTACAGACCAGATTGCTTCATCTTCTCTCATGTACCCCTAAAATACAGTAAATAAAACAGTGCACTGGTGAGGCAAATGGGAGAAGTTTCTAAACATTTTTATTTTCAGGGACATTTATCATTCCTTAATGATAAATGATACATATATTCGTGCTGTTTTCAGTTGCAACTACCCTCATTTAAAAATCAAATAACATAAATAACTCTCTTCCTTATTAGATGGAATCTACATCAACAGACTTAAGTCACAAAACAGAGGGACTGAGAAATGGAAATAAAGACTAAAAATAGAGCTGCTTAGAAGGCAAAAATATAAGGGCAGAGGTAGTGAGTTTCTGTCGCATTTAGGTAGGCACTAAGGATAGCCTGTTTATTTTGTCATCATGTATAGCACTGTGGTGGGCTCCTGCGTGCCCACCAGCCCAAGTCACAGTCTTTCGTTCTCTGCACCTCCTTGGCACAGCCCCTGGAGAAATGTCCATTAGCCATCACATGACACACTGTAAACTTTCTTCTGAAGAAAACAGCTCAAGGAGTTCTTTGAGCACTACATTACTAAAGCTTGAGCCCTGTTCAGGGAGAGAAACCAACCCTGCTGCCTGGTCACTGTTGATTAACCAGGGACTGCTGCCTACACCAGAGTTGCCATGAGGAAGGCCAAGAATCTCTGCCAGGTTTTGGGCAAACTCTGCCCCACAGAGGATTCCAGGTGGAATGGTGACAAACTGACTTAGTCAGATCTTTTTTCTTATAAAGACGGAATCCCTAGAGTGTGCAAGGATGCCAAGTACATCCCGAAACTTGAGGGTTGCTCTCTCTAACCATGTGCTAAGGTATATGAAACTGGGAGTGACTGCACGGCCAAGAAGGAGGAGATCGCGGGTGGTTGACATGCCCTTACATCACAGCCCTTATCACAAAGGTAACCTGAGCACCCCCTCCCTTTTTAGTAATCTTAAAAACCCACCTTATACATCAGAAATTATATCTCTGCATCCAGGTGTCTGTCTGGTATTCTATTTTCCCTCCAAACTCAAGAGGATATGAGAAAGCAGAAAGGGGACAAGCTTTGGTGCTCCCCAACATGGGATCTATTTCTAACTTTCCCACTTAGTAGATGACAGCCACTGTCAAGTCTTCTCTGAGCTTCGGATTTCGTATCTCTAAAATGGAGATAATCTACACATGACCAGAACTATATACGCCCCCACCCTCCGCCCCAATCAATAGATGCTTTTCCAAAGAAGACACACAGATGACCAATAGACATATAAAAAAATGCCCAACATCGCTAATCATCAGAGAAATGCAAATTGAAACCACAATGAGTTATCACTTCACACCTGCCAGACTGACTATTATCAATAAATCAACAAACAAGTACTGGCGAGGATGTGGAGAAAGGGGAACTTTTGCACTGTGAGTGGCGATGCTGATTGGTGCAGCCACTGTGGAAAACAGTATGGAGTTACCTCAAAAAATGAAAAATAAAACTGCCTTATGATCCAATGATTTCACTTCTGGGAATTTATCTGAAGAAGCCTGAAACACTAATTCAAAAGAATATATGTACCCCTATGTTCATTGCAGTGCTATTTACAATAACCAAGATTTGAAAGCAGCCCAAGTGTCCATCAGTAGATAAGTGGATAAAACAGCTATGGTACATTTACACAATGGAATACTACTTGGCTATAAAAAGGAAAAAATTTTACCCTTTGCGGCAGTATGGATGGACCTGGATAGTATTACGCTAAGTGAAATAAGCCAGTGAGAGAAAGAAAAATACCATATGATTTCACTCATATGTGAAATATAATGAACAAAGTGAACTAACAGGCAAAATAGAGACAGACTCATAGGTAGGGAGCAGGCTGACAGCTCTTGGGAGGGTGGTTAAGGGGTGAAGGGATTGAGAGAAAAAGAAAAAAAATGAGAAAGAACTCGCAGACTCAGACAACAGTGTGGTGATCGCAGAGGGGAAGAGTGGTGGGCGGAGGCTGAAGAGGGTATAATGGGGATAAATGGTAATGGAAAAAATACAATAGAAGTATACTATTAAAATTTTTAAAAAATAAAATAATGAACAATTTTGTAAGCTATAAACTAACATACACATATTATCATATTAATCCTTAGCTAAACTATGTGTCTCTACGACTGTCACTTATTTTATTCCCTGTCCTGCATAATAATGTTTGAGATCACCAGGCAAGTTTAATAAATGCTGTTGCAAAAGTCATTGCATTATAACCACAATCCACACAGGTAATTCAGCAGAGACACCACGTTCAAAGAAGAAAAGTACAATCATAATTCAAACCTTCATTCGTGTTTCTTGTACAAGGTGAAACTCAAAGGTAACCTTTCCTAAAATTTCCTTCCTCACTTATGATTTAATATCTGACATTTCCCAGGGCCTGCCACTTGCCTTCTCTCCTTCATCCTCTATGACCCCTCCTATTTATCCCTCTCTTGCCCTCTCCACTTCTCTCCTGAGCCCTTCGCCATTATCACATAGCTTCACACTCCCCAAGTGTCAGCTCCCAAAACTCCAAGGCCAATGGGGGAAAAGTGCCACATTCCATTTCGTTAATGTTTCACAGAAATGAGGAGTATTTATCCCTCAACCCATATACCAATTCTGGCTCACTACAAACATAGGACCACTCTGTGAATCCTTCTCAAGGGCAATTGGAGAGGAAGGGAGTGAGCAGTGGCTAAACAGAGCCTACTTTATTTGTCAGAGAGAAAAGCTGGGAATGCTCGCCTATCGTCATTTTGGTCCCATCCCATGTAGAATTATGGGATGAAGAATAGTCAAGTTAAGAGTATATATTAAGTTCCTACTGGGAATTGGCTCTAGTAATGATATCGTAGACTTGAGCTTCCTTGTCTCTGTCCTTCATAGCTTTGTAGTCTCGTTGATGTGCCTAGCGCCTTAGCCATGGCCCAGAAGCTGCTGTAGGTGCTCACGGGAGTGATGACAATGAGGTGCTGTCACAAGATGAATCTGGAAAGGGTGTGCGGAGAACTGAAGCTGCTTGGATTGCAGTGATTTCAGGGTATCTTAGGGAGTTGGCTGATGCTTGTAACAATAAGCTTTTCATTGGGGTATAGAAAATATGCCTTGTGTTTGGCAAGCAGAGAGAAGAGAAACTAATTTGAATTAAAAAACTATAAAAGTTTGGCATCTGTCCCTCTGTAATTTGATGGTGGAGAAATGTACTTTTTTTTTTTTTTTTTTTTTTTGTATAGAAGCTGCTGAACCATCTTTTTGTTGTTGCTGTGGTATTTGAATGAATTTTGCAGCTTCTTCATAGGTAGTGCTCCAAAGAAGTATTTCGAATTAAAGAAGAAAGTGCTGAAGGAACAAAGGCCCCAGGCTGAGGACGTGGGCAGGGACCATCCTTTAATTTGGCCAGTCTCATTGTAAACATGTTCAAGTCAGGTAAATTAACTTAGAATTTATGAAGGACTCACTTTATAACCAGTGAGAGATGTTGACATAGTTTTAAAAAATAGATTAGAGATAATAATGCCTCTTATCAATGCACTTAATAAGTTGATTGGGGAGATTAAAAAGTCTGAGTGTAAAATGATAAGTACAGTACCTGATACAGAGCAGGAGCTCAATAAATGTTTGGGGATGAATGAATGGACCACAGGAGTGAATTAGCCTTTTTGCTCTCTGAAGTGAGTCTGGGACTGAGGAGTCCAAAGTCGTGCATTTTGGACTGAGATCATCTTCTGAGGCTGTGAAATATGGTAGTTAGTAGGTTCTGGTCTTGGGTTGTTTGGCCTGAATCTGAGACCCACCACTGGTCAGCAATGTGACCCGGGCGTTACTTTACCCCTTTTTCCTTCACTTTCCTAGAAATAAGGATAATAACAGAGACTACCTTGTAGGCTTATTGATAAAAGCATTTGGAATGTCTACCATCATGAAAAATCCACTGCCCATGTGGAGCAATTACCATCCCACCCATATGGTTCTAACCAATGGAATATGGCAAAGATGACAGGATGTCACCTCCATGATTAATTGCTTGAGATTGCAGCAGTGGCTTTGCTGAGGGACTCGATCCTTTGTTCACTTTGAGGAGGGAAGCTGCCATGTTCAGCAGGCCTATGTAGTAAATAACTAAGGGGGATTCCAATTGACCTCTGTCTAACAGCCCACAAGAAGCAGAATGCTGCCAACAACCACGTAAGCTTGGAAACAGACTGTCTCTTATTCGAGCCTCAGATGAGATCTCAGCCCCAGCCAGTAGCTTCACTGCAGTCTCTTGAAACTCTGGAACAGAGAGAATCCAGCTAAACTGTGCCTGGACTCCTGGCCTACTGTGAGTGAGATAATAAATGTGTATTGTTTTAAGACACTAGGTTTCTGGTCACTGTTGTGCAGTGATAAATAACTCAGACAAATACTTTCCTAGAGCAGGAACAGTTAGTGATCACCAAATAGTTATGTACTTCTCTGCATTTCCCAGCCTCACTTGCAGTGCAGGTGGAGATATGTGACTAGCTCTGGCCCACAACCTATGAGCAGAAGCGACGGTAAACAGTTAGGAACAAGGCTATCTCTAAATTTCTTTTCCTCTGCTCTGGTGGCCTGAGAGGCCACAGGCTTCAGATGTCATGGCTACTAGATCTAAGTAAGCTGCTTACTTAGCTTACTTAGAAAAGGGGATGTGTTCCCCTTTTCTTCCCATAGCAGAATGTTCAGTCTGCCCTTAGCACTAACTACACTGGACTCAACTCACCCACTCCTTGGACAAGTGGTGAGGGCCTTTAAGAAAGGGGTCAAAAGCTCTAGATACTTTATAAATGTTTAAACTATGCTCTTTCAGGATTTTCCCATGAAAACCCACAGATACTATTTGTAGATAAGAGTTTTTATTCACACGAAGAGTATTAATTTCCCATTATTTTTTATTGCTTGCTACTTTAGACTGAGTCCCAGTACTCCTTTTAATCTTTGATAATTTTAGTTCTCAATGCTATAATTATCTTTCTAAGCTGTCTCCTTATTTGTGAAGTCAAGAATCACAAGAACGTTCTAGAAAAGGCCCATCATGACCAGGGGGAACGAGAGGCTGTGTAGTCTACTCTGTTTTTTTGTTCTTGAACTTGATGGTGCTCTCCTAGCTGCTTGCTCCTGGAGCCCCAGCATCCACGCATCTTAAGTTTTTGCATTATTTTATAAAATCTTCTCCCTCTAACTTCCCAGACTCAAAGTCAACTTGTTGAAAAGGAAGCTAATTTTATCCTTGCATTTTCTCTAATTGCATATCTAATTTGAATTCTAGTTCTAAATTTTAGTGTGCTCCTTCTATAACTTAATAATCTTTGATAATAATAAGCAGAATCTCTCTTCCAGACCATTGGTGAAACTGGTTTAGCACAACCTCTATACTGAGTTCAACCCCTCTGTGTCTCAATTTTGTACCTCAAAATTGGCAGATTAGTAATTTTTAATCCCTGCATATAACTCACAATGTTCTCAGGACCTTGAGAAATAAGACCTGCAAACAAATCTCACAGGCTTATTAATATATTTACAGAACATTCACAGGTAGAAGTTAAGGGAGACATTCTGATTTTTTGCTGTATTTCATTTTGACCTTGGATGTGTCAGTATTTTCCTCCTTAAGATACATTCATTTTTTTAGCACTATTCACATCAGCTGTACATTTGAAATATAGTTCTCTGTAGATGCCATGGCCAGTGACCAGGAAAAAGAGAAAGTATGTCTCATTTACAAAATGGCTCTCTAGATGTGATTAATGATACCTAAGAATCAATGAAAAGCTGAGACATGTATAAAAACACTATGCCACAGGAGCTTAATAATGATAAGGTATTATCTTTAATAATATTAATGAAAATGAAACTTTAAATAGCATTCTCCATTTTCCCGAGCATTTTCACGTGTCATTGCACTGGATCACCGCAGAAGTCTAGCGCTTAGGCGCACAGTGTAATTTCTGTTTTAAGGTGTGGATTTCCTCATGTTCTCACAGCCAGAGCAAGTAGCATAGTTGGAAAGATCACCCAGTATTTTTCAATCTTAAGCCATTTCTTCTTTCACACAATATAGTGTTTCTTCATTATTTTATTTATAATCACTAATAACCTTCTATTAAATGAGTCTTAAAAACAAAATCCTTTCCAAACTGTGTTTCATTTTATTGCCTTGGGTTTCAGCCACATAAACGTCTAAGCAGTGATCTCTAACAGGAGGTTTTGCTGAACTTTCCATTGGCCAGTTCACTTCTCCTCGGGGTGGCAGAGCTGGGACCACCCTCAGTTTCTGGAGACTTCTCTCTGGGCCTTGCATGTGGTCCATCCAGTTCAGAGCCAGCATGTCGAATCTTCTTCATATTTCCATTTCTCCACTTTCCCTTTCTGTCTATATTTTCTGGCTTCCTTTTCTTCCAGCATGAGACTCTTCTCTTCTCTTAAGAGCAGACATTCCACTGGATGGGCTGTGAGCAGGAAGTATTAGCGAGTCCATTTAACTAGCAGATCCAAGCCATGTGCTCCAATATCAACTTTACAAACACTATGTTACAGCAATATTTTCATCTGCTTATAGCTTCCACCTGCCTGACTCTTCTATCTAACTTGCAGTTGGTTCTGAGCCCCAGTTAGGAAAGAATTGTTATTTATTGGCTTCCATCGAATCCCAACACAAATAAAATATGAACAGGGCTGGTAGCTTCTTCAAGATTTTTAGGGTGATTTTTTCACTTGTTTGTTTGCTATGTATATTTCCCCATATACTTTCTTCTAGAAGTTTTATAGTTCTCATTCTTATATTTAGATTCATGACCCATTTTAAGTTGATTTTTGCGTGGGGGATGAGGTAATGATATGGTACGGTAAAGGGCAAGAGTCCTTTCTGTTTTCCAAATGGATATCTAGTTGTTCTGGCATGATTTGTGGAAAAGACTAGTCCTTTCCTTTGGAATTACCCTGGTAACGTGCCAAAAACCAATTGACCAAAGTACAAACAGTAGTCTAGTATGCTATTCTTTATGTAAGAAAAAAGGCGCATATAAGAAATTCATGCATGTAGTTGTTCACTTATACAACAGACATTCAGGAAGGATAAACCTAAAACTAATGAGGTAACATAGAGGGAATGAGAAAGAACGCAGTGCAAAGCCCAGGGGAGTGGTAACAAGGCAGTAGGAACTGGTGGGCGCAGGGGAGACAACTTTCTGATTATAATTTTCTGCATAGCTCTGACTCTTAGAACCATGACAATGTTTCACGTTCTCAAAGAATACAGAAGTAATCAAAAATCAAGGATAAAATGAACTTGAAATGGAATACAAATAGTAAAAAATCAAACAACTGTATTACAAATGAATAACATAACTATACTTAAGGGGATGGGGAAAAATACTAACTTAAGCACCTTTGGAAAACAGCATTTTGACTGTTTACTATTAAGCTAAAAACAAAAAGAACTGGAAGTATACATAAATATAGTACTTGAGTTGGTAAATTGGTTTCTCAAAGGAGCTTGGGCTAGCAATTCAGAAGCTACTTATGGGTGTATGAGAACTGAAAGAATAAGTAAATATATTGTGGATCAGAAGAGCCAAGTTTTTCACTGTCAGAGAAAGAAGTTACAAATTAATAAAAAGTAAGACTCCGTGGAGTAGGGTGAGAATTATAGATATGAGTTCATCATTTTTAATGCACTTATATGGACAGGTATGGGAATAAATATATGTGTGCAGGAATTGGTGTGTGTATACAGTGTGTGTGTACAGCTCTGGGAAGGGACAGGATTGGTCTCAGGTTTGTACCTGGGTCTCTCTGACCGCAGACCCTGCACTCCCTCCATTGCCCTGTGCAACCCACTTTGCCTACACCTTCCCCTGCTCTGTGTTTTCCTGCCCATCCCTGGTGATGTGAATGGGTCTCCCAGACTCCAATGCTGAAGGAGCAAGGGGTGGGAGAAATGCTCCTTTGCAGTGTTATGGGAATAAACTCTTTTTCCTTAGACTGATTAGCTGCAAGTTTAAATTTTCTAAATGTAATTGCCTTTAAAAATTGGATAAATCTGGAAAGGGGTGGGAGTCTTCAGCCGGCTGGCGATTGTGTGCAGATTGCTTGACTTTAATATATTTATAGAAGTTGTCTCTGTCACCAGGCCTCTGGGAACACTTGTACTATTTAAAATATAAATCAGAAAAATATGCTGATGTAATTGTCTGCCCGGAGGAATTTTCCCCTAATCACAGCCTTCATGCCAATGTAAAAATTCCCACTTGGGGCAGATGAAACTTAAGAGTTTGCTTATGCTTAGAAGTTAGCTTAAAATGCTTTGTCCCAACGCAAGTTCATTTCAGACTAGGGTTCCCCATAGACGGCATCTCCAGCCTTTCTTCTCCTCCTGCCTTCCCCTACAAGGAGCTTTGTCCACCTCCCGAACCACCGTCCCCTACACCCCCAAACCCTTGCAGATATGTGTGGCTTTGCAGAGCTGTCGCTTCTTAGGCATCTTCAGTGGTAAAGCTCCTTCTACCCACTCCTAGCCATAAGACCTCGTCAGCCTCCGGATCCAGGTAGCTCCCCTGGCCTCCTGTACTCCCCTCCTCCTCCTCCTAAGTCCCTGGTCTCCACATTTGCCTCTGCGCTGTTTCCCTAAGACCAATTACTACCTGCTGGTACTAGGACCCACCTCTCAGCGCTTTTGTTCAGGATTGCCCAGTGGAACCCCTGTCAGAAGTGACCTGTTCTGCTTTATGAAGTCAGTGGTACTGTACCTGTATGCTTGGGGGTCCTTTTATAGGGTCTTTGTTCTTATTGATGCATGTCGTTGATATTCTCTGTTAACCCAAAGCCCTAGGAGGGGACAGAGTTAGCACAGAGATAGCAGAGTTAAAGTGCCTGGGCCCCACCTCGTGGGCACACAAAAAGCCCTTGATAAATAGTTGTTTACACTTCTTTGTCCTCAACATTAAAAATAGTAGGTGAGCAATATATATTTTTAATAAAGAATGTATCATGACAGAATTTAGAGAGAAATTTGAAATGAATAGGTATTTTTAAAAGTTTCTGGACTCATATTTTATATTTGGGGAACACAGAGCCTGGATTTGAGACAAGTACTCTTCTCAACAAAGCCGCTATGTGATGCTGTTAAAAATCACCATTTTAGGCAGATCGCAATTGAGTTTTAACTCCAGAACCCACCAATGGCTATACATCCTTACAGTGCCTACAGGGTCCTATGTGATTTGGACCCTCATCCTCTCCAAATTCATCTCCTACTTGTCGCCTTCTTTTCCAGTTTGCCCCAACCATTCTGGCCTCTTTGATGTTCCCCTAACATGGTTCTGTCTCAGGGCCTTTGCACATCCTCCTCTCTACCCATAGTACTTTTCCCTGAGATATCCTTGTAGCTCTTCTCTTTCCCTGAGCCAAGTCTTCTCTCACTGTGACCTTCTCAGTGAGGTATTTCCTAACCATCCTATTTAAAATTGCACACGTGCATGCGTACACACACACACACACACACACACACACACTCTTTATCCCTCCTTCCATGCTTCCCCCCAAAGCCTTTTTTACCTTCCAATATACTATATAATACGTTTATATTGTATTTTTTCCTCCACTCTTCTTTTTCTACTATGAACACTCCCTGAGGGAAACGATCCCCACCCCCCTCCCCCCACCCCCGGTTTTAGAACCATACTTAGCATGTAGCAGGGCATCCATAAATATATATTTATTGCAACAATAAATGGAAACAATCAAGTGGAGTACCAATTCCCCTTAGTTCTCTAGAGAGATACCCCTCTCATTTGTGGCTTTCCCTTTTTGGCCACTGTAGTCTCTCAATCACAGTGCAGGATGAGCAGCATTTGCATTGCATTAAGATAAATTACTTTAAATGAATTAATTTATTAGTTTAAGTTAATTTATTTTTAATAAAGTAAAATAAATACTTTTTCACTTCTCTTGTGTCTAAACATTGTTACCCAACTTCATTGTTACAATCCTAACTGCTGAAATGGAAGTCTGGAAAATACCAGTATTATAGAAAACGTTATAATTTCAAGAAAGGTTATAAACACATAAAGCAGAATAAGTTCATACTATAAAAGCCACTTTTATTATTAATTCAAAAATATTTACTGGGGAGGATGAAAATAAATATATATATATTTACTGACAGCCTATCAGATTCCAGGCCCAGCTCTGGGAGGTGGGGTCGCAGGGGTGAGCACAGTGGGCTAGCCTCCAGGAGCCACGCCCACAGACAGCGAACCAGGAAGCACATGACTCAGGTTCCGGTGGAGGCTGGGAATAAAATTAATGTGGTCTAAGAAGATAGAGAGTGAGGGGATCTCTTACAGACTGGTCAGGAAAGGTGATGTGGAGAGAACTGGAGCATAGATCTTAACAAAGTGAGGCAGAAAGTCATGTGACACTAAGCAGAAACTCTTTTGGCTAAAGGGGTAGCAAACACAAGCTCCTGAGGCAGGAATGAGCTTGATGTGTTTGCCAGCCTGATTTCCTTCACTGCTGCTAACGGTTTCATGAGGCAGGCACCGAAGGATCAGTGGACCTGGCCATTTGCAGGGTAGAAATAAAGACAGGCAGTGATATCTATCTGAGCAGGTCTCAGTCTTTCATCTCTAAAACAGATGAAATCAGTGCCTAATGTAGTCCTGGGACTTCCAGCCTCAGGGCCATCTGAGAGCTTGTTAATTACAAATTTTTCGGCCACATCCCATACTTACTGAATCACAAATTATGGGGCTAGGGCTTTAATAGCTGCATTTAAGCAAGTCTTCCATGGGATTCTGATGCACAAAGGTTTGGGAAGTTTTGAAATGGGTGATGTCAGATATCTAAGCTTCAGTGTTTTTATTACAAAGGAACAAAGAGGAAGAACTAGATCAAGGCAGCTTTCATGCTAGGACAGCAAAGAGCAAAACGTGGAAGGCACTGTTAACTCAATCCCCACCTAGCACATCCTCTCAAGAAACATTCTGTAAAGTGTGATTGACCACGGTGCTGAACACCTGGAACTAACAGAAGAGGATATTGAATGTAAAAAAAAACAACTACGCTTTCGATTAAAAAAATGGAAACTGGAAAAAAGGAAGCACTCTGAATTATTTATATAGCCAGGCACTTCCAGTGCTATCTTTTTAGAAAATCTCTCTTAAATGCACAAATTACACAAAGATCCATAATTGTGTATGAGCAGCTTGGGAAATGAGAAAAAAAATGAAAGGGTCATAGAAAGTGGCATCTGTGGAATCAGTGGCCTCTTGAATAGCCCACGGCATATATCTTAACCTTTCACGTCCTAGAGTTTTTGTTGTGTTTTGTTCATTTGAGTCCATGGTAGCTCTGGTACCTGTTGAGCTCCTTGAAATTTTATGCAAAATGGTGTGTATATGTTCATTTTTCAGAGGAGAGGGTCAGTAGTTTTCATAAAATATTCAAAAAGGTCCATGACTCAAAAAAATTTATAACCACTGTATAAAATATGTGGTTATTGAACACGGGCCAAATGTTAAATACAACTAACTTGAAAGCCAAAAAGATTGACTTTTTTACTCCAGAGCTTCTCAGCCTAAAATCAAACATGGAAAAGAATTGGCTCTGTGGGTGGTATTTTTCTTTGTTTATACAATATATGCTTTTAGGACTTACAACCTCATAAATAGCAATTTCATGCCTGTCAGTATTGTTTTGGCTTAAGAGGGTGCGACTACAAATTCTATTGGCCTCATTCCAGACCCATCATTTTACTTCCGTGGCCTCACTGGATCACAGGGGCTTTAGATTCTATCTTTTTAAAAACCTACATAAGGATACACATGCCCACACAAAGTATAAGTTACTGCGGTCTTAAATGTTCCTTTTCTTTCTCTTCTTTAAATACAAAACTCCCACCTTCTTTAATTGCATTGGCTTCCCCTCTGTTCTAATTCTGTTCACAGCATGGTAGAGTTTTTACCCTGAAAAAACAAGCATTGTAAGCAGGCGTGGTACTCCATATGGTCATATAAGAATTCTCTTTAGGTCGCAGAGTCAAGCCACTGGAGAGGCAGTTTCTGGGAAAGTAGTGGTAAACTTGTAAGGGAATGAGCTGTACTGTTTGTGGTCTGATGCAAGTGTCTCTCATTTAATGCCTTAACTGGGTAGGTTTCATGTCTTATTCTTATGTCAGGTTCTTCCAGATTGCCAGAAAGAGAGACATAGTCAGGCTATCAGTTATGGGGGTTTATTGCGTGAATCAATGGGAAAGACAGGGTCAAAAACTAAGCTGCAAAGTATACAGGAACATAACGTGTAATTTTAATTGTTTACTTATTTGTGGTTATTTATTTATTTATTTATTTGCAACGGTAGAGTTAATGGCCCAACAGCCACTTAAGGGCAGGGATTGGGGTGGGAAGGAACCAACCCAAAGTGTAGAACCCACAGCATCTCCGATGAATTCTTGGGGCTGGGCCCTCCCTCTCTGCTTTGCCTTTCTCCTCAACTGCCCATATTTGGCCCTCCGACCTTCTCTGCAAGTCATGGCTTCTATTTACTGCCTTCACTCCTTGTATCTCTACATCTTTATCACTCTATCAATAGGCCATTGTCTTTGTGTGTCTGTAATTTAAGAATCCCAAAGGATAGGACCTGATTAGTTTGACTTTTCTGTCTCTTGGGTACATTATTTCTTTTGGGGATAATTCTAAAAGAAGTCCTTTGGATGGACAACCATTGGGTGAGAAGGTCCATTCCTGAATGAGTGAACGAGTGTGGCTACCTTTCTCATGATTAACACCATCTATGAATACTTTGTATGACAAAACATTATAAATGTGGTAGCAGTTTTTAAAATTTAGCTAAGTGCATGGCAGGCTGTGGTGGGCAGAATAATGTCCCCCAAGGATGTACTTGTCCTAATTCCTAGAACCTATGAACATGTTACTTTACAAGGCAAAGAGGACCTTGTGAATTTGATTAGGTTAAGATTTTGAGATGCGGCCATTATACTGGATTATCTGAGTGAGCCCAATATGAAAGACAGAGAGAGATGTTTTAAAATGCTACCCTGCCGGCTTTGAAGATAGAGGAAGGGGCCATGAGCCAAGGGATGTAAGCAACTTCTAGAAGCTGGAAAAGATAAGGTAATGGAGTCTCCTCCAGAGCTTCTAGAAGGAACGTGACCTTGCTGGCACCCTGATTTTAACCCAGTGAGATTGTGTCAGACTTCTGATCTCCAGAGCTATAAGTTCATACATTTGTGTTATTTTAAGCCTAACTTTTTGGTAATTTGTTGCTGAAGCAAAAAACTAATAGGCCTTCAAAATATTCTTTCTATAAAAACCTCCTGTTTATAAAAAATAGTTTCAGAAGGAATTGATAGATTAATTCCTCTTCATTCCATTCTAGGCATAATTGATGTGCCACTTTCTTGCCTGGCCACAGAGACTTTTCCATATTCTACCGTCGCTGTTGGCTTGGCTCTTAACTAGTCAGGAAACTTGGGTGTCGCTTGAAGTTTGGAACTGACACTGCCCACCCCGTGCCCTTCCTCCTCCTCTTGCAGGTAGTGGACATATATCTCAAACTTGGCCACAGTTGTTGACCCAGGGTTAAACACAGAACACAAACATAAGATCCTCTGGCATGGTCATGGGAGAAGGTGTTCTCTTTAAGCTGATGGCAGATGAGTATAGGGTTTTGTGTGAGCATCACGTCTTCCATATATAATGAGCCATCTGAAAAATGAAGTGAATCAGAGTCCTGACTTTATTGTTTTAACTCTAGGACTGAGCTATGCCTGATGTTCCTGGTCTCCCTAATTAAAGGAGTGCCACATTTAATCCGTCAGCACACCCTGTTAGCTTATTTTCCAAATCCACCCAGAATCTAACCACTTCTCATGACTGTGCTGCTATTGCAGCCCAGTCCACAATCATCTCCCTGAGCCACTGCGGCAGCCAGTGGCCTGGGCACCCTGCTTCCCCATTGCTTCCCTACACTCCATTCTCAGCCCAGCAGCCCGGACGATATTCTCAAAATGCAGCCTGCATCACCTCACTCCTCCATAGCCTCCCGGCTTACTCAGGGTAAACGTCACAGTCCTGCACTGGTCCACAGGACCCTGTATCATTGGCTCTCCCCCGCCTCTTACCTTTCTGACTTCACGCCCTTTGGATCTTTACTCATGTGCCACCCATGGTGCCCCATGCTCTAGCTTTCTTCACAGCACTACATTTTATTCTTTTGTCTTAAAAGACAAATTTGGTACCTTGCTACAAATTATGGAACAGTGACCTTTCCTCCAGGCTGACACTGCAGCCCACTGAGATTCAAGGCTTGGAGTTCTGATTTGAACTCCACTTGTCCTCTCATCTGGGTGCTGTTGGGCAGTGAATAAACTGTATGATGCATAAATATGGCAACCTGTATCTTTAAGGTCTGCCTCCTCTCTAGAATGTACACTTTATGAGATCGTTTTATTTGTGTGCATGTTGTTAACTATTGCATCCTCAATATATAGAACAGTGCCTCGTATATGATAGAAGTTCAAGAGATGTTTTCTACAACAATTATGTTTGTAAGTTTTCTTTTTTGCTTGAGCTAGCCTAAATTGTTTTTCTGTCACAACAAGAAGAGTCCTGATATACCCATGAAATGTTCAAATATTTATGTAGAACAGCATTAGTGACATAAATTGCTGTTCTCTTGAACAATTCATTTTATGTTTGGATATTTATGCTCCTTTGTAAGTTCTTTCTTATATTATAGTGAAATCTGTCTCCCTGAAAATTCCACACATTTCTTACTTTCTTATAGATTAGGCCATGCAAAAGATACTTAATTATTTTGCTATATAACCCCTCAAATATTTCAGGCAGCTATTGGTATCTTTGTATCTTCTCTTTTTTTATTAAAAGTTCCGAATCTCTTCAACCATTTTTCTTAAAATGTTGTTTTTGGAAACCTCATTCTCCTTGTTAACTCTCTTTGAATGTCTCACTTTTTTAATGTTCCTTTGAATCAGATTGAATGCAATGCTCTGAGTGGGATTCAACCCACCCCTGAGTGGTATTTTTACTCTGAGTAAAGTTTTTATGGAAAGAATTCAGTATAGAGCAGAATTATCACCTTATCTTTAAAATATTCAACTTTTGTTAATGCAATTTATGGTTGAATTAACATTTTGGGGAAGTCAAGACATAATAATGATTTCTGTTGAGCTTACCACGAATCGAGACTCCAAAGTCTGTATCACCAGGGCTATTGTTAGACCCTGCTGCTACCTTACATAATTGGACAGCTGACACTTTGGAATCGAAATTGCCTGCACCCAGATGCTTGAACCTTATATCAGTCTCTGTCCTTTGCAGCTTTCTTTGGGCTTCATATTTTATAGAATTCTTGTGTTATCTGCACCCAAACCTCCCCCTTTTCCTTCTTCTGATCACCTCTCTAACCTGATGCCTCTGAGGCAGAGCGCACCTAAGCCGCTCCAGCCTCACATTCTGGAGTTGGAGGACAATCCTGGGCTCCCACCTCAAGTCCAAGACCCAGTGCCCTACATGCCCCAGAAGATACTTTCTTTCCTGCCTAGGTTCTATTTTCCTGTTCCAAGAACTTTCCCAGGGTCTCAGCCTTCTCCTGCCTCCACGCATTGCTGTGACCGTTCAGGGGTATAGGAGGCTTTCTGCTCATCCTCCCTCCGGTGAGAGGAGACCCAACACCCAGTGGTAATCCATAGGATGTCAGCCCTACTTGCCAAGTCCTCTGAATATAAGCCAACACCTATGCCCCGCCCCCCCAATAATGTCTACCTTCCTATTGAAATATTCACTATTTCTACTGAGAACGATATTCAGGTCATAATTGAAATTTATTTTTTCTCTTTTATTTAGAACATATTAAATGCATGAATAGTAGAAAAGACCCAGTCAGAAAGGTAGGAGAAACATAGAATAGGCCAAGAGAGAAAGCAGTTTCAAAAAGAAAATTGTTGTCACTTGCAAATGTTGCAGAGAGATCAAAGAATTTGAGCACCAAGAAAACATTTGAGCACCAAGACTGTGCTTGGTAGAGTTTCTCTGATTTCTGCAAAGAGAAACTTTTTAAAAACTATATTTTATTGATTATGCTATTACAATTGTCCTATTTTTTCTCTCCCCTTTATTCCCCTCCCCCCTATATCCCCCTCCTCCCAGCATTCCCCTTACTTAATTCTTGTCCATGGGTCATGCGTATAAGTTATTTGTCTTCTCCATCTCTTATACTATTCTCAGCCTCCCCCTGTCTACTTTGTATCTACCATTTATGCTTCTTATTCCCTGTACCTTTTCCCCCATTCTCCCCTCTGCCCCTCCCCCCTGATAACCCTCCATGTGATCTCCATTTCTGTGATTCTGTTCCTGTTCTAGTTGTTTGCTTAGTTTGTTTGTTTGTTTTTTTCAGGATCAGTTGTTGATAGTTGTGAGTTTGTTGTCATTTTAATGTTCATAGTTTTGATCTTCTTCTTTTTCTTAGATAAGTCCCTGTAACATTTCTTATAATAAGGTCTTGGTGATGATGAATTTCTTTAACTTCACTTTATTTAGGAAGCACTTTATCTGCCCTTCCATTCTAAATGATAGCTTTGCCCAGTAGAATAATCTAAGTTGTAGGCCCTTGCCTTTCATGACTATGAGTACTTTCCAACCCCTTCTTGCCTGTAAGGATTCATTTGACAAATCAGCTTACAGTCTTTTGGGAACTCCTTTGTAGGTAACTCCTTTACTCTTGCTGCTTTTAAGATTCTCTCCTTATCTTTAATCTTGGGTAACATAATTATGATGTGCCTTGGTGTGTGCTTCCTTGGATCTAACTGCTTTGGGACTCTCTTGAGCTTCCAGGCTTGCTGGGCGTCTATTTCCTTTGCCAGATTGGGGAAGTTCTCCATTATTTTTTCAAAGAAGTTTTTAATTTCTTGCTCTTCTCTTTCTGGTAACCCTATGATTTGGATGTTGGAACGTTTAAAGTTGTCCTGGGGGTTGAATGTTTATTTCTTCCTTCTGCTCCAAATCATTGATCTGAGTCCCAGTTTCCTTCCCTTCACTGTTGGTTCCCTGTGTATTTTTCTTTATTTCACTTTGCATAGCCTTCACTTTTTCCTCTATTTTGTGACCATACTCAACCATTTCTGTGAGCATCCTGATTACCATTGTTTTGAACTCTGCATCTGATATGTTGGTTATCTCTTCATTACTTAATTGTATTTTTTTCTATAGTTTTGATCTATTTTTTTCATTTGGTCCATATTTCTTTTCTCCCTGCACTCCTGTTACATTGTAAGGGGTGGAGCCTTAGGTATTCACCAGGGCGGGAAACCCACATCGCTGTGTTGTAGCACTGTATGTTGGGGAGGGACCAGAGAGAGAATAATGCTACTTGCTCTCCACTGGCTTTCAGGCACTTCCTCCACTTCCCACAAGCAAATTGGGTCCTTCTGGTGCTGATTCCCGGATAGGTGGGTTTATATACATTCTAGGACCCTGTGGAACTCTCCAATGAACTCTCCTGTGAGGTTAGGAGTTTCTCCCACCACTTCAACCCCTACAGGATTTTACAGCCAGAGGTTTTGAGGCTTTCTTCTCCCATGCTGGAACCCTGGATTGTGTGGTCTGTCTTGCTCCCCAGTTGCTCCTCCAGTTTATCCGCACACAAATGTGGGACCAGATGATCGGCCAGCTGTAGCCTCACCCAGCTGCCTTGCTGCATGTCCTCTCCACCCTGGCTGCCCATCTCTACCCCTCCTACCAGTCTGGATGAATGTTTCTTCTTTAACCCTTTGGTTGTCAGACTTCCATACAGTTCAATTTTCTGGCAGTTGTGGTTGGTTTTTGTTTTGAAATTTGTTGTGGTCCTTCTTTCGGTTGTGCAAGGAGGCAAAGTGTATCTACCTACACCTCCATCTTAGCTGGAAGTCACTGCAAAGAGAAACTTTTACCACCTTTCTTCAGCCCATTACAGCACAATCATTGCACATCTTTGTTCTGTCCTTGGCACACAGCTACATTGCTCCCTCCTAAGCCATCACATACAGGTTTTCTTAGCAAAAGAGTGGAATATAAAACTAAAAATTAGTGTTTGTACTGATCACCTACAACTGATAGGATGAGTATATTCCATTGCTTGCAGGAGACAGGAAAAATTCAGACTCTTACCCTTATTCCGCAGAGCTAGGACAGTCTTGGGGTTATGAGAAATATAGAGGGTCCTCATAACTTTTCAGGTCTTTGGAGAGGAAAAGGTAGAGAAGGAGCACTATGGTAAACTCTGGTCTCTAGGAGATGCTTCTGCGAACTATAGCCCCAAGCTGGGTTATTAGAAAGGTAGAAAAAGAAAACAAGCTGATGTTCAATCATTGCTGTGCTGGACTCCTGGGATTGTCCTGGCTCCCGCCCCTTTGGAAAGTTCTCTCTCTACACTTTCTGGTTATTTGAAGAGCTAACTGCTGTCCTACTACATTCCTACATGATAGTCAGAGTTGGTTCTGTTTGCTTGCAACTGAAGAACACTGATTGACATAAACACCACAACTGGAAGTGGACTAGCTCCTTTTTCATCTCCCTAACCCACACTTCTTTTAAGGAAACCTGGGCACACCTTCCCTTTTCCTCTGACATTGGTATTAAAGCAATTGCTTCTCCTCTCACATTGATGCTCTTCAAGCCACTATCCATCTTCTTTTCCCACATGTTGTAGCTTCAGCCCCAGCAGAAAAGGGAAAGCCTGAAAATCATCTGAATGTAAATTGAACTGAATTTTTAAATGAGACAAAGTTAGACATACACGTGTGCTACCTACAAAGGTTGGCAATGCAATAAGAATTGAACACCCGAGACAAAAACAATGTAATGTGTTTTCAGAGAGGAATGTGGTAGCAGTTTTTCCAGGAACCTCAGCTATAATGAACAACACCTCTTCCTTATCACTTTTCTGGCCATCACAGAAAGAGCAAAATTCAATGAATTCTGGGATATATTACATTATTTTCTTTTTGTATTATAGTCAGAGGTTGTTTCTGCTTATAATTACATTTTTTCACAAAACCAATCATCTAACCCCAAATCCAATCAAGTTATAGTTTGCAATTTTGGTAGATCCTGGGACATGCTGCTTTTCATCTAAGTTACTCTAAACTTAAGTAAACATCTGGAGGCAAAAACCAATTCTCAATTAATCTTTGCATGCTTTATCCTCCCAACAAATTTTTAAGCTTTCAGAAGACAAGAACCATGGAGTAGTGGAAAAAACATAGACTTGGGAGCCAGACAGACATGAGTGTGACTTTCATCCATGCTCTGCCACTTTCCACCTGTGTGTGCGAGTTACTTAACCATCTGAGGTCTGTTTCTCCATCAGAAAATGGAGAAAACAGTCACTACATGATTATCAAATATATTACTGTTATTAATCTCCACCCATTTCTTTGTTTTCCTTATCACAGTGCCTGGTGTAGCATTCTGCATGCAAGTAAATATCAGGCATCATCCATTCAATATTCATTGAATACTATGTACTAAGAACTTCAATTGATCTTGGGGATGCAATCATGAAAATAACAGCCTTCAATCTGCCTGAATGCTCCATCACTGGGAAACATGGATGTTAATGGCTTGTGGCGCATGCCATTATGTCACAAAACATCAGGGTCAGAATAGACTGAAAGTTGTTCTCTTTGGTGAGATTCAAAACTTCTAAAAAGGACTTTAATTGATCACGCTTGAGTAAGGTTTCCACTTGGTTCCAGTTATCTGTGGCTAGAGATTTAAGCTTCTTTACTGTGCCTGTCCCAACTTGGATCTGTAACATAACCCACTGACAATCAGCGGTGGCTGTGAAAAAGGGGAGTCCATTAGAAAATAGTGCCTCCATTTGATTTATTCAATAGGTAATGGGACATTTCCCAGAAGAAAGAAGATGTTATTCTAGGTAGATAACATAGCATCTGTCTAAGTTAGTGTTTCTTAAGAGTGGGATCTTTGTCTTATTTGTCTTATTCATCTGCATTCATCTAGTGCCCAGCTGAATGGCACATGTATGTGTGGACTTTTAAGTGCAGGTGAGATGGGAGAATATAGAAAATCCAGAGAATATTTAATTGCTAAATTACTGGGCAGTGGCTATCACTGCAATGGAAGTTCAGAGAAAGGAAGAACCGTGTAGAATTTGGAGAGATTATGGAAGGGATGTGACTTTAGTTGGGCTTCTGAGAATGATTTAAGATTGAATTGACTGAGGAGGAGGGAAGAAAGCATTCCAGAAATGAGCAGAGCTTCTGTGCTTATGAGAGGGGTGGGGAACGTGAGCAGGGTACAAATGGACCTTACTGGAGCAGAGAGAAAACTGTGGGTGAAGATGAGGAAATTACTGGAGGCAGACTATGGGCAGCCCAAGGAGCAGGCACAGGAGTCTGTCCTGAATGTATTAGTGAAGAATAGGCTCCAGATGAAAGGAAGGACACAAAAGTGCATCAGGAAGATTAAGAATTGCAATGGTAAGGAAATTGGTCATGTAAATGCTTATTTAGGTAGTTAGCGATTGAACTCTTAGCTGAGGCCCTGAAACAATACATAGAAACTACTGATTATGTGACAGTTTACATAGGAACTCTAGCTTCAGTGTCTTATAATTTTCCATGTACAGATCTTTTACATCCTTAGTTAAATTTATTCCTAAGTATTTTGAAGCAATTGTGAATGGGATTGTTTTCATCATTTTCCTTTCTGTTCATTATTGGCATATAAAAATGCAACTGACTTCTGGATATTATTTTGTATCCTGATACTTTGCTGAATTCAGTTATCGGTTCTAGTAGTTTCTTGGTGATATCTTTGGGCTTCTGTATATACAGTATCATGTCATCTGCAAATAAAAACAGTTTTACTTCTTACTTTCCAATTTGGATACCTTTTATTTCTTCTTCTTGTCTGATTGCTGTGTCTAGGACTTCTAGTACTATGTTGAATAAGAGAGGTAAAAGGGGACATCTCTGTCTTATTACCTTTGGCAACAGGAGAACATTATGCTAAGTGAAATAAGCCAGTAAGAGAAAGACAAATACCATATGATTTCACTCATATATAGAATCTAATGAACAAACCAAACTAACAAGGAAAATGGGGACAGATTCATAAATGGAGAGCAGATGACAGCTAGTGGGGTGGGGGTGGGGAGATGAGGGAGTAGAGGGATTGAGCCAAAAGAAAAAGGACTAATAGACATGGATAACAATGTGTTGATTGCTGGGGGCAGAAGGATATAAGGTGACTAAATGATAAGGGGGAAAAAGTACAAAAAAGATTAAATTAAAAAAATTAAAAACAAAACAAAAATAAACAAAAAAAGAAAAATTGAGGAAAGTGCTGAAAAAAGAAAAGAAACAACGAAAGAAACTCTATCATTTCACCAAAGGGAAATTCAAAAATAATTTCAAGTTTTCTATAAGAACAGTGATACCGCTGGAATATATCGGATGGCAGGGAGGGGAGTCAGCCTAGCTGGGGCTGATGGAAATAACAAACTTCGTTTCTGACATGCTGAATTCTAGGAGATGAGAGAGCATCTGGATCAGTAGACAGCTGGAAATACCATCCTGAAATTCAAGTAAAATCTGAAGGTTTATTTCAGGAAACCAAAATTATTTTTATAATTTTATTTAACAAAGATATGTTGAATCTTTACTGAAGCAAGGGTCTCGACTGGTGTTCTGTCAATACAAGAAGAGTACAATCTCTGCCTTTTAGCCACTTGCCTTTGGTTGGAAGTTGTGACAAGAAAAATGTATCACCACAATACTAATAAGCATAGGACTTTAGACTTAGGTTTGTGTTTCTTCACATTTTTTAAGTGAAAAGTGTGTCTACACTAAAGACAACATTAGAAAACGTTCCTAAAAATGATGGTGCAATATTTGTTTTTATTGGTTGCCATGGCAATCGAGCTTGGCATTTCCTGGAAAAAAGGGCACTTAAGACTATGAGCTGGGGCATTCAGAGATGGGTTCTGTCTCCAACAGCTTCTGAGGTTTGCTATTATCCTCCACACCAGGGTACCAAGGGTGTAAACTACCCTGATAAAGACAGCTCAGCTCCCGTTTATTTTGCTCATAATTTTGGAGCTATGCATTCTAGGTATATCATTATTTTTATTTCTTGGAATAGCCCACACAAAGTCTTAAAGTGATGATTAACTAGGTTTAGATTACACAACCTTTCACTCATCCATTTAGTCAAAAGATATTTATTAAACATGCACTCTCACCCAGGCCCTAGTGTTAGACAGACCCTGTCCCTCAAGTGGAGTTAAAGAAATGAGTTACAGTGCAGCATAATGCTTGGTATCGAATCAGGAACATATATGTTCCAGGGATCTATGGAAGTATATATATCAGGGGGCATCTAGTCTCATGGGAAAAGAAAGGCTTGCTGAAGAAATAGTGACCTTTAAGCTGAGACTCAAAGAATGAGTGGTATTAGCTCAACTAAAAGGGAACGGAAAAAGTATTTCAGGCAAATACATTGAAAAACATGTCTGCAAGCCTGGAAGTGAGAGAGGACCTGGCTGATTGAAAGAAATAAAAAAATAGTTTTGTGTATTTGATCATGCAATTGGAAGGGGAAAGTGGGCTCAGCCGAGCCACCAGGTTACTGAGCCAGGATTAGAATTTAGGTCTGTTGGACCACAACACCTGCCCTCGACTCCTCTCCCCAGAGCCCACGGAAGCTGGATTATAGAAGCTACCATATTCGTTTGTCTCAAAAGCCAGGAAGGAATGGATTTCTCATTTCAGGGTGACGGGGTAGTCCCATTGTACAGGTCTGTAGTTCCAAAGAGCAAGAATGGGTTTTTGAATAATGCTAACTCTGTTAAGTCAGGACTTTCCATAGGCAGCTATGCTTTCAAATTCAGAGGAAATTTCACTGGGTTGGAAGAGAATTCAGAGGAGAAATGTCTCGTGTTTTCTCAGGTTTGAAATTTGAATCAATTTGCTGTCAGTATTCACCATAAAAATGACTATTTTATGATTGAAATTTGAGTTAGTATTTTTTCTTTGTAAAAATTATTCTCAGAGTGGCCCCTCTGAGAATTTAGTCTACATGTCAGAAAGAGGGTCATATTCTGCCATTCTAGTGTCTTTAATCTAGAGAGAGAGTTTAATTTATGATATAAATCTGATATGCCTCATAAACAATATTTTTATTTCAACCATATAAGTAAAGAGTATGTGCAGCATAGAGAAACATTCTATGTATTATCAATAAAATGATTAAAACAGTTCATGAGAATATCTGCATTTTTAACAGCAACATGTGTATTGAAGATTTCATCATTGTTTTGCCCTTACAGTAAACTAATAAACCAATACTTTAAATTCTCAAGGCAACAGTGGGGAAGACAAGGAAAGTTCAGTTATTAATCATATTGTGAAAATAGACATAGTGGAAAGAGAACTGAAGCAAGACTCACTGGACCAAAAATAATCCATATTGGAGAATGTAGATCTGCCTAGTCAGATATGAGATTCAAGTGATATTTGTTTTTCGGAGCTGCCTCCTGCACTGAAACAGAGAGCCATAGTAAGCAAGACATTATACATTTCCTTTCTGGGCCCAATAAATTGGGAATTAAAAGAATATGCCCTGGCAGGGTAGCTCAGTTCAGTAGAGTGTTGTGCCAGTGTGCCAAGGTTGTGGCTTCCATCCCCAGTCGGGGCACATACTAGAATCAACCAATGAATGCACAAGTAAGTGGAACAACAAATAGATGTTTTTCTCTCTCTCCCTTCCTCTCTCTCTAAAATCAATAAGTAAGTTTAAAAAAGAGAATATGTTTCATATATTAGAAGTACTTCCACAAAAACCCTTATATAATTCAGCAGTTTAAAGTTATAGTGAAGTGATAATTCTTATAGGCATAAATATGTTATGAGGATTAGATAAAAGCAAAGATTTATGCTCTTAGGGTATCTATAACATGGCAGTAAAATAACATATAACCTGGGGTTACTCAAATAATTAAATGTGTGATAGATTCTTTAAAACTTTATGTCATTAATGAGCTCTAGAAAGCTTATCCTTAAAATTTCTTTTGTTTTCTAGGAAGGATTTCTAGGTGAAAATTTGGGTTATATTAGAGACATCACAAATGTAGGAGAGCTTGACAAAACCGGGCTTGCCACAAGTAGGTTTCCTTTGAAATTCCTGATAGTTAAGGCATTAAAGAAATAATACGCTATGACCCACTTGTTCCCTCACTGATGATGGTCCCTAAAACTCATGAAACTGTGGTTTATCTTTCTATTTCCCTTTTCCTTTCATTCACCTCTTCCCCCATCCTGGGATTGTTTCTCTGAGAATGTTTTTGGCTTGAGTCCCTCTGTCAGGCCGCAGAGCTCAACCCTGGCGGAGCTCCTCAGCCCTGCCTTGGAGGGAGAACCATGCCGCTGCTCTCTCTCTACCGGTGAGCCCCGCACACATCTTCTGGAACTTCTTCCACAAGCAGCTTTTATCGTGCCATTTCTTGGCTCAGCCTCTGCTGTTCAATCCCAGTCTCTCTCTCTCTCCCCCCACCCCTGCCACCCTGCTTCACCAACAATCAGTTCTCAGACATGGATGGACTCCATTGTACTTTTCATGTATTCATTTGGCAAATATTTATCAAAGAATTGACAACATCAGACTCATCTTTTGGAAAAATCACTCAGGCTTCAGTGTGAAATTGCCCTGGGGCAGGTGTGACAAGTGGTCCCGTTGGGGTTGTCTGTTGGAAGCTAGTGCGGGAGCCCTCGCAGGAGATGACGGTGGCTTAAAGCAGTGTCTCAGTAATGTAGATGGAGTGAAATAATTGGTTTTGCAATGTGTTTAGGGGTTGTGTATTCCCTATCCACACTGAATGTGACTTTCCAGAATTTCAGTAATTGTTTCCCAAAATTTTTACCTACCTGTAAGTTCCATTTTAAAAAAATCACTACTAGATGTATGACCTCACTCTCACTCTCTGTAATTATTGGAGGGGTTTTTAACCCTCCATGCCTCAGTTTCTTTCTCGGTAAGGTGAACCTACAAACATAATCTGCTTCACAGAATTGTTTTAAGGCTTAAATGAGAGATGCTTTAAAATGTTAAGTTCAGTGTTTGGCCCATTGTAAGACAATCATCACTGTTAGTCACTGTATTCCTGCTACTACTAAGCCTACAACTGAAAATTTCATGATTAATCTACAACATCCTGAATACATTAATTTATATTCATAAATCAAAATGAAATAATTTGGAAGCTGGCAAAGACATCAGGAATCACCTTATCTAATCCCCTTGCTTAAAGATTTGGAAATATGGGTACCACCTGGGGAGGTGACTTGTTTGGGCTCACAAAGTTCCTCAGTGCTAGATGCAAAACCAGAGCTCCAGTCCCCGACTCCCTGAGTTACAGGCCTTTTGTTGTATCTGCTTAACTAAAATTTAGGCAGCTTGATAATATGACCTCTCTTCTGGTGATTGGCCCAGTGCTCAGCCAGAAGCCTTGCACCCATCTACTGCCACATGGTAATGCAGAAATAAATTCTGATGCTTTTTGCTACAAATTAGGTTAAATGGATTTATGGGCTAAAGCATTTTTCAGTTCCTGCTCACCATATAATCAGACATATTACAGCACTCTAAATGATTAATACTTTATCTAATGATCATCTTAGCTAGAGTTCAAAGTCTTTTCAAAAGAATCATCGAATAGTCTCAGTATTGAACCATTCCTTGGGTGATTCTAAGGCTGTGATAATATGCTTAGGGTACCACTGACTTTATAAGGATAAATACTTCTAAATAGGCTCTTCCCGCTCACCAGGTTCCAAGGCAGAATTGGGTTCCTGGTCTCCTTAGTTGGCACAGCCCCCTGTGAAACCAGCATCATCACAAAACACAGACACACACGTCACAATGGCAGAGAGGCTGCTTCCTTCCAGCGGGGTTGTATCTGTGTATCTTCTCCCAGTCTGGCAGGGGTGTCATTTAAAAGGAACCTGGTAGAGGGATTCTTTCTTCTGGAACTTATTTTTAAAAGAACATAATGTGTTCTTCTTTGCTTTTTTGGTAATCACACAAAACTAAGCATTCCTCTTAAGTGGCCTAATTGGAATCTTAGAATGTTTGCTTTCCTGCTGACCCTCGATGAGAGCTGGACCTCACTGGCTCAGTTACTTAGGCATCAGCAACATTGCATTGATGGTTTTGAGACCCTCTGTGAGAAATAAATATAATCACAGGGTCTTCTCGGGACACAGTCCACTGCATGCCTTTTTAAAATAGTATCATCCATCTGTCTGTTTTTGCCCCCTGAATTATTTATCTTTCTTGTACTCTGTTTTTAACTTACTTCTCCTTTTATTTCCTTTTCTCACTCTTTTTCCAAATAATTGACTCTGATAAAACTTTGTTGTTAAAATATTCCCCACAACCCCTAAAAGTATAATACCAATGAAAATAGGAAAATAAAATTACCATCATCTTACTCTTATAATATTTAACTCAGGGAATATCCATTCTGTTAGAAGCATAGGATTTTTAGAATAGAAAGAGTCTTAAAAATTTTTACAAAGTTAAAATGCAATTGGAGTAACTATAATGTTTTATGAATGGCTCATTTTAATTCAGCAAAGAAGATTTATTTCCTTTGTCAGGAAAAGTTACCCAAGCCTTGAAAATGGGCAAGAGAGATTACTAAAGTGTCCATGGAGCAAATGTGGAAATGTCTAGCAGAATTTCCAGGGTGTGGAAATTTGATCATCTTTGACAAGGCTATTCACCTGTCTGTAGTGATAGTTTTACTCCTGTAGAAAACTGATGATGATGCCAATATTTCTCATCCATAGCAAAGATTCCTATCCATAGTGATGCAAATTGATTTTGTCCAATAGAGAATATAAATACCTCTAAGTTTCTCATTTGACTCAGTTTTAATGTCATACTGATTGCATCATTAATTGATGAATTAAATAAAATATTAAACAGGTGTTCATTTGGGATTTGTACAAGAATTATAATTTAACCATTTTGAAACTTATACTTTAACACAACTGTGTTCTGGATAAGTTGTTTAAAATCTCTTAACTGTTTTTTTTTTATCTTTAATAAATATGGTGTACTTCATTAGGTGTTTAAGGACTTTGCACTGTGTCAGGGTTCTGATGAGAGACGCCACACCAGCTACGGAGGTGTCTAGGAGAAGCCAGTACGGAACGTGACTAAGCACATGAGGGTTAGAACCAGAGTGCTCAGGTTGGAGTCCTGACTCTGCCCTTTACAGCTGCTTTCTGGTCAGTTGCTTAGACCTTTTGTGTTTCAATTTCTTCATTTTTAATATAGATTTCATGTGACATTTAAATAAATAAATATATGTAAAGCACTGGGGTACAATCACACACTGTTTTATTGTGATTTGCATTAAGTCATTCTCAAAAACAGTGGCGTCTTATCAATCCTCACAGATTTTCTTAGCTCTGAAGCCTCAGTCCTGCTATGGGCAGAGAGAAAGCCATTTAAGCTCTGTGGGCAATCCCTCCCTACCCAGAACCAGGGTAACAAGTGTGCCTGAGGCAGGGGCTCAGTGAACAGGCAGCAACTGGGTTCCCAGTCTGAGCTGCATTCCAACCTGGCCCCTGTGATGGTTGTGCAGTGGGTCAACGTGGCCAGTCTGAACTACATCTCCAAGAACTGTTCTTGTAATTTCTGGATAGTGAAGGTGACAAGTGAGACTCTTGCAGGATTGTTAGAGGCAGAAGGGAGCAACAACCATTTTGAGTCATTTTTATAGTTAACACATATTGTTGCTGATTGGTTGACTTGCTTCATTGGAGTGAGGCAGCCGCGGGGCCTGTAGAGGTTCCATCTTCCTCTGAACCCTCCTTAAGTTTTCCTGAAGGTTTGGGCACTCAATTTCATGACAAAAGGCCCTAGCTTCTGCAGCATACCCTTGTCACCAAGGACAGAGGCAGTAAGAACAGACATGGGTTTCAGCTCATCCTTGTGGAACTCCGGAACTTTCCCTTCCCGCCTGTCCTGTGACTGCGAGCTCCAGCAGCAGACACAGGCACACAGCCTCCCAGAGACGGTCGAAGGGGCCCCGGAACTGCATAAACCAACCCCTGTAATAAATCCCTTTATTTAGAGAGAGGTGGGTAGACAGACAGACAGACAGAGAGCAATAGTGGCATAGACATATCTTGTAGATTCTATTTCTCCTGTGGAACTGTAACTCTTGCAGAATTTGGTACCGAGGAGGGGAGGCCAAGAGGAGCACATTCAATTATTTTTCCATCTACTCAAAAACGGACTCATGCGAGATACATAATTACATAATTTACTTTTATCACCTAAAAATGTACTAGAAGCATCTTTTTCTATGTTCCTCATACACTTTTACTAATTAGATAATCCTTTGTAAATATATACCATAATTTACTCAATAAAGTACATCATATGAGCATTCAGGCTGCTTCCAATGACAATACACAATAATTAATTTTCTGAATATATATTCACATGCTTTTTTCATTATATTCTTAGGATAAATTCCCAGAATAGTAATTATTTAGCCAATTATTTAGTAATTATTTTATTAGAATGGTTGTTTCAACTTACTCTCCTACCAACTATGTACGGAAGGACTTGTTTCTTCAGAACTTCCTGGGTATTTTAAATCAGGGCATTCTGATTTAAATCAGTCAGGGCATTCTGATTTAAACCAGTGGATTTCAGTGGTTTGCCTTGTGAACCGAACTGGATTTACTATTGCTTTTAGAAATGTCTAATCACTAAAACTTTCTACTAAGCCAATTGGCTGCTTTCCCATTCAGGTGAAAACATCTATAACCAATCTTTGAACTCTTCGGGTCAGTGACTAAAGCCAGAACAGCTCTGTCCCAGGCTTCCTGCCCAAGTGCACGCACCTCCGGCAAGGCCATCACTGCCACTTCAAAACTGCTCATAGTGAGTTATTTAAATAGCTCAGGGCTAGCTAGGAAGTTTGCCGAAAGCAGCTTGCTTGTGGGTAGTGCTGATGAGCTTTCATACACCAGTGTTTGCAAAGTACTGAAGGAACTGGAGACCTTTAGCAAAAAATTCTTGCTGACTGAGAGAGGAAGAACTGCTGAGATCCTTTAAACTCCCACGGCACTTACTCAGAGCCATCTGAATGCATTTAAAGTATCTTTTAGAGGATGCTGAGAGGAGTTTGCAAGTTATCACCAAAGCCTATACAGATGGCAATGCTCACATAACTGTTTATTTTCCATCAGGTTTGAAAGAATGTTCTCCCACTGCAGGTTTAGAGGTGATGAGGGGTCTCAATACGACCTAATCCATTTTAACTATAAAACATAAATACCCATGAAAATTTTATCCTGCTCATGCTCTTTTTTTTTTCTTTCAAACGTAAAAGAAAACAACCCTCCTCTTTGAAAAAAATCACTGTGAAAACTAATCCACTCTAAGTACAGTAGCTGAAATGGCTTTACCCTGTAATTCCTGGCCTTTCCTCCTCAATCTTTCTTCCCCAATTTTTAGATCAGGTGAAGAAACTCCATGTCCTTTCTGCAGATATTCATAAAACAGCTTCACATGGACAATTGCAGTGCTTCAATGAGTAAAAGCTTAAGGAAGTATGAGGTAATCTATGTGTACATTTAAGTGAGTACTCACCATTGTCAGTGTTGATATTAGATGAATAGGTCAAAGAGGTTTTATACCTGGTTTGGAGATCAGGAGGCCTATTAAACTGGTGGCCTAGGAGACTGAAAACTAATTAAAGTAATAGATCTATGAAAAAGACATGGTAACATTCTTTATTTCAGAAATGTGAAACAGAAGGAGTTTTTGCAAGTGAGATTTATTTGAAAGACTTGGGCCGTGTCCCATTTCTGAGTGGCTTCTTGGACGTCAGGTTGCTGTCTGTTGGAAGGATGAATGTGTGGATGTATTTGTGTTCTGGAAGCCATTGAGGTGAATGTGCCCATTCTTATCAACAAGAAAAGCTCCTCTATAATTTAGGGTCATCTGAAACATTTTTTGGTTCACCTAAAAATTTCTGCTCTCCATTTTCTAAATGATCCAGAAATGAAGTGCTTTTTCTCCTAACAGCTTTCCTACTGAGTAGTGCCTTTTCAAGTTGCAGTCTGTCAACAATAGCAATTATTTTTAAGAGAGAAAAATTTTGTCTATAGGAACAAAGGGGACCCTTCATCTTCAGACATGCTGTGCCAGGCAGCTGGTCAGTTGTGGAGACAAAGCAGATCCTCATTGTCTGGGAGTCCTAGTCGTTAATAGGCAATGATCATTAGACTATTTCAGGATTTGGATCCAGTAATATTTTAAAAAGGAGACTTGGGCAGGAAGAGGGGAATGGGTTGAGTGGAAGTGAGTTTAAATTTATTTTTTATTTTGGAATTTGGCTCACCTGATCAATTCGAAGGCAACTTAGGATGTGTAGGACGAATATGCGATACAGATCTCTAACTCTTAGAGAATTTTAGAGGTCACTCTAGTACCAAGTCCTCATTTTATAGATAATGTAACTGAGGACTTTGATATTTTCTTCATCTATAAGCTTTGCCAGGTCAGTAAATATATGTGCAGTGAGTGAGGACATGGATGGAGAAATTGGATGGATGATGGCACAAAAGGAATACAGAAAATGTGTCAGGCCTGGCTAGAGGAAGTACTCAAGTTAATGATTCTGAGAGAGTGCTACATGGTTCCAAGAACACACAAAACTGAGCAAGATAAATAATTTGGAGTCTTCTGGTTTGATTGAGGAGGCAGAATATGTGTGTAACCCTTCAGGAGCTTTGTGAACATCAGTCATCCCTATACTGGTGGAGCTCTGAAGTATCATTTGTAGATATTCCTACCAGACAGGATGTGGGGGTAAGAGTCAGCTATCAGCACGCTAGATCACTGCCCTCTAGGAGTTTACTAACCATGTTACTAACCTCTATAGATGCATTTACTCAGGATATGTAAGCACTTGACTTCAGATCATATGCCAATGATGTGGACTCATTGTTTAAGCAGGAAAGGTGTCTTCCACTAAGGCACCCTCAATGTCTGACCTGGTGATGTGGGTAAGATGGTACTGAATGGATGAGTGAGCAGGGCGCATGACTTTGGAATAGAATGTCCCTATTTGCAGAAATAAGTAGCCCACACACAGGGAGAAAAGCAATATTCCCAATTTCTAAATCACTATGCTCTAATTTCATGATCTCCAAACTTTATGGGTCATGTATCCTAATCATGCTTTTATAGCATGCACCCCTGATGTGTGTGTAAATACATTTACTTATAAGTTATAGGTGTATTGTTTTGCTAATATATAATATACATTAAAATAAAAAATTGAAGGATAATATAAATATAAATAGATGTCAATGGCTTCTTCCTGCACACATGGAGCAGGTAAAGCCAATATAGTAAATAATTTCTGGTCATCTCTGGAGGATGTTAATTATACTTCACTTTCAATCCCAGTCCCATCTATATATGATTTACTAAATATTAAATCATAGATTTAACCTTTAATAAAACATGTTAAATAATAAGAAAAAGAAAGAGAGATGAATGAAATAGTTAACATACACACACACACACAGCAGGAAACAGAAAAGAAACCGTGTGAAGCTGCTGCAGCGCTCATTTCTGTAACTCATCACAAGGCTGTGACTAATTTTTATAACTTCCTTCCTCCATTACACATTCCATGTTTCCTTTTCCGTCAGCCAGCACCTCAATGGGTCAGAGTTCTTCCTAGAAGACTGAATCTTCGGTGGCTCATTCTTTTGTTGGTTGATGTAGCTTTTGGTTCACTTTGCCAGTATATCTATATAGATATAGATATGGATGTAAAAATTCTGTAAGTAGGTTGCTTGGTATAATAATAAGAGGAGCCATCCCTACTTCCACTCACTGATTCCTGAACATTCCATGTGCTCTGGCTGTGGGAGGGACAGTATCATATATTGTTACCTGATTAAAAGTGTGTACTGGTCAATCTCTGCTTGGAGCTGGCCCGTTCCCTTGTTCTGTGGAGTGTACTGTCAATAAATCTGCTCTCCCTCTTTTTGCTATTAAAAAAAAAGTGTATACTAAATCCTGGATGACAGAATCATATCTTCTAGGGATTTTGTGAGTTTTGATGTTCTTATATATGAAGGTTTTAAAATTTAATTTTCATGTTGTTTGCTGTAGCATATAAAATACAACTGGTTTTAGTATAGTAACTTTGATCCCATGACCCCAGCACACTCATTTATTAGTTCTAGTAGTTGTTTTATAGTCTTAGGAATTTCTATAGAAATAGTCATGTTATTTGTGGAGAGGCAGAGTTTTACTTCTCTCTTCCTGATCATTGTTTTTTTTGTTTTTTTTTTTGTTTTTGCCTTAATGCAATGGCCAAGACCTCCAGTATGACGTTGAAGAGCAATGGTGACAGTGAGCATACTTGACAAGGGCGCCATCTACACTGTTGAGCTGGGTCTAGTATCTCTAAGCTTAGAGAAGGGGTTTGGCACCCAGTCCTGTAAGGAAGGTAGGTGCTGGCTGGCAGTTACAGGTGTCATGAAAGGGTATCATGAGTCTGGACCTGCAAGTGTTACAGGAATTACAAGAAGAAACTCCCACTGAAAAAGCGATGAAGCATTTGGAGGGTGATAGTCACAGGAACAGAAAAGTAAGCAGGAAGCCCACACACAGGCAGCGAAAGAAAGGAGCCATCCTTTCTTCCTCCTCAACTTTCCTGTCTCCCTCTAGTGCCCTCTATTGGCAAACAGAGCCTAACAGAATCAGTTGGCAAAACAGATGTGGGGTGCAGAGTCCCAGACCTAACATTGCAAGGCCGACTATGGGTGGGCTTGGAGCCAAGAGACAGTAGCTTACTAACAGGCACCCAGAAAGTATACCTCTGGGTTTAGACTCAAGCATGTCTCTCTTCAGTTCCAGAGTGAATCCCAAGAGTCATTAGAGCTTTACTTCTGTTTTATTTTGTTATTCTAATTCTGAGATTTGTTTCAAAGAGACCATCATGCTTCTCTGCCTAATGGGGTCTCATTCTGCCCTGAGATCTTTCTCCTACTGAGATGCTGGGAGCTCAAGGCTGTGGATAGGAGCTGTCTACCTGAAACCTCTTTTCTAGTCTAAACTCAGCCCTTCCCAGCTTTTCTCCTTTCTTCTTTTTCCCACTTTCTTTGAGTCATCGTAACTCCCTTCCACAAAGGTATTTTATTCTTGGTCCTGGCAATCTCTTGTGTTTTAGCATCTCCTGTGTTAACTAGTATGCTTCCATTCAATATAGAACTAGTACAGCAATTTCGCCACATTCTTCCTCATACACATTCATGTGTACGGATTCACACACGTATTCATAGGAACACACACACAGAAACTTCAGCATATAAAGCCTGACATATTTTTCTCAAAGAGAAATTCTCATAGTCACGTAAGCAGAGAGAAGCAAAATTGATATTTGACCTCCAGACTGGCTGATTTTAAATCTCTCACCTCTTTCATTTCTCCACCTGTCTCTCTTCTTTTCTTTTTAATACTAAAAATAATAACTCCACTTACATCATTTTGCTTGTCAATGTGCTTTCACATGTCTTGCTGTCTGCGGCAAGCGAAACTCCTCTGGAAAGTAGGACAGGTCATATTACTTTCTCTATGTTACAAGACAGGAAGCTTGGATTAACATTGCCCAACAGAGAGAAGAAAATGTTTCTGAAAGGAAACATCCAACCAGTTATTGATTCTGTCTCCATTTCAACACACTTTTCGTTAGAGCTCAATTATAATTTTAAAAAAATTAATACTGCATTTATAATACCTGTAATCTCTGACTTCCATGGCCTGTATACTATTGACCACGGTTTGTACTTTTATGAAAGGTTTTACTTTCTGGTGGTGGTGGTGGGGTCATGTGTAGGATACAAATATCTTTGCTAAGCTCTTCTAAGTTGGAAACATAGCAGATCTAGGCAAGGTCAATATCAGTAGTCAAATGGGAATGAAATTTGTGTTGAATTTCCTAGTAGAAAACTTTAATGTCTTAAAAATTTGTTCCCCATGGTATTAATCAGTGCATCTGCATTTTTTACTTGGGTATCTCTATTCTCTACTTGAACTATTTTGGGGGTATAGCTTTTAGAATATCGGGTTCTTCACTTTGTATATGGTTTGGAAGAAAAAAGTACAAAATGAAGCATATGCACCTATATTTCACTACAGTGTTGGTCTTGCATTACCCCAGAGCTAGGAGAGTGCAGCCATTTATCCCTGACGAATCATCCGAAAGATCTTCTCTTTTGTTTTACGTTAGTGGTGTGAGAGTTTGTAGTTTACATCCTTCCAGCATCTCCCGTTTGTGTGAAATACAGTGTCCAATGTGCAGAGTCACAAACAGCTCTGGTCTTATGCAGTGAATTGGCGATCACTCTACCTCACCTTAGCCATATGTCAGCTGAGCTTTATCAGAAACTTTCAGCAAAGACCTCTTAAAACCAACAACTTCATCCTTACCTTAGGTCACTGGGACACATAAAATAGTAAGTCTTTATTCAGTGCTTACTACTGTCTGTTTTTTCCTCTTCACAAACCTTGCCTCACTGTGCAGGTTCATTTTAATATGTCAACTTGGTTGGGCCACAGAATCTATATATTTGTTCATACAGTCTTCTGGATGTTTCTATGATGCTGTGTTCTGGATGAAACTAACATTTACATCTGTAGACTTTAAGTAAGGCAAATTACCCTCCATAATGTAGGTGGGCCTCATCCAATCCACTGGAGGCTTTAAGAGAGCAAAGGTTGACCTCTCTCAGACTGTCTTTGGATTCTAACTGCATCTCTTCCTTGAGTACCCAGCCTGTGGGCCTGTCCTATCTCACTGGGACTCTCCAAGCATCCACAATCATGTGAGCCAATCCCTTAAACTAAATCTCTCTGTCTCTCTCATACACACAAACACACACACACATACATATACGCACACACACACGAGAGAGAAACTATATATATACACACATATACATATATACGTGTGTGTGTGTGTGTGTGTGTATATATATAGTTTCCATTTCTTTGGAGAATTCTAATATATACATTTGCTCAATCCTTCTAATTGGTATGTATCATTTATCATATTTTCATGTGCTGAAAATAAGGCTCAAAGAGATTAAATACTATTCCCAAGATCATGCAGCTAATATGTGGCAGGACCAGGATTTGAACTTATGCTGTTTCCAAAGTCAATGCTCTAATATTAAATTATTTATTTGTTCTACAGTGCTATGTTATACTACATTATTGTATGTAATCAAAGAATCTGATTATGTACAGTAATATACATCCAAAGATACAGTGGCATTGCACCTTCCGAATAATTTTTGAGTTACAGGATACAACCGACATGCTGCAATATTTGGCATAAAGTGATTAAAGAGTAATATCAGAGATCCTGTTTCCTGGAGAATGTTTCAAGGTGTTACTCTGGAAAGCCCACATCATGTGCCTAATGAGAGCTCCATTTTCAGCTTGGACTGCAAGCAGAAAGAAACTATTTCCCCAAAGGTTTTAAACATTGCTCCTCTTCACAACTTTGATAAAACACTTAATATCTGACTATATTAAAGATTATATTATGCTAATCATACTAAAGATTATAATGAAATAAAGAAAATGTTATCTTTAAGTTTGCCACTCCAACAAACATTTCATTTTATAGTTTTCAGTGTACTTCCATATGCATTTTTGCAACTTCTAGTGATAGTAGAGATAAAATTTTATATTCTTTCATCAAAAAAAGTATTTTACTAGAAAGAAGAAAAATGCTATTCTTTTCTTGAATTTCAGAAGGAAATTTCAAGACAAAAAATGAAATGTTGATGTTGAAGCTCAAATACTCTGTAACCAGACACCTAAGGATAAAAATAAAAGTCAATGTAACCTCATCTACTAGACATTTTTTTTTTTTTTTAGTTCACAGACTAGAACCCACTTTTCACTGGAAGTGGATAAAGAAAGGTCGGAAAAACCCAGAAAGCAATACTTGCTTTCAAACCATTGAGAATATCACCTTCCATTAACTTAAATTTTAGCAACTTATGGAAGCTAAAAGCCACCCAAAAGCATGCTGATTTGCATAAAACACCTTAAGAGTAACTACAAAGATGGGCTAAAATCAGAAGTTTCTGTCAAGTAGAAAAGGTAAATCAATAAAAAAAAAAAAAGTGTGACGCTAGAAAGGCATAAGAAGCATATAGCAGAAATATATAATCCGTCTGTTTTTCTGGAAACAAAAATGAATGGATAAATGAGCCCACACTATGTGGTTAGTGACATACTGGGGTTTCATGGGTGTAGCATATGGCCATCCGTCTGACCCTATGAAAATCAGGAGTTCCTTGGGAAAGCATTAATTTTTATAACATCCTAAGTGTTTCTTGCAAAATAGATTAAAATTGGTTTGGGATAATGAAAGCACACGTATGAGAGTGATGAATGGCTCTCCTGGGAGCTCTCTGGGAAGCCAGCATCGAGTCATGGGAATTGGTATTAGGTCCAGTCAGAGTTTGACATCTTCACTAATGATCTGGAAGAGGGAGTGAATGGCTCATTAATGAAATCCACAGATGAAGTAGAATGATTGATTAGATGCAAGAAAGCAAAGAAATTAGTGATGTTAGTAAAACGAGATGCATCGTATGGAAATGCCCACTCATCCTTTAAACAGAAGAGCACCATCTGACTCATTTAATGGGAGCAATCAGTCTGAAATGCGCAGCTGACAGCAGAGGCCTGGAGGTGAAGCTGGGAAGAAGGTTAGACTGGAGATGGGAGGCCGAGCCTGTACAATCTGAGCCTCTCTCTAGAAACACCTCATGACAGCTGGCCAGTTGTCATGTGCTTCTCACAGCGCCTGACCCCAAGCCAGAGGCTCTGACATCCTCTCTGCTTCTGCCTGGTGGTGAGCCTGGCTTCTGACTTCTAGCTCGGGCTGGAAAAGATGGTGCCAGCCAGGCTTCCCATTACTGCCCTGCACAATGACAAGTTGACAGTGTCCAACACTTCATTCCTTTGAGGGTGATAACTGAGCCAAGGCCAGAGGTGAGTGTCCAGCACTGGCATGCAAATTGGATAGTGTTGCAATTCGGGTCACTAAATGTCTTCATCTCTGGCCCGTACCTCCATTCTAAGGTGGGTGTGTGTTATAGTCACAGAACTGCTGCCTGTGGCATCTGTTGCTTCCGTCACTCATACCTTGGCTACAGGACCTGCTGGGGCTTTCAAGGCTGCAGCACTTTGAGTTCACTTTCCTGTCACCCACGTGTACATTTCACTGTCCCATGACCTCCTGAGACATTGTGCAGGACTGAAGAATGTAGGTATCTGCCAGTGACAATCTATGATTTTAAAAGGCTTGGTTTCAATCATCTGATTCCTTGAATCTCAGAAGAACCCCAGGGTCTGGCTGCACTCTCCCTTTCATCCCCTCCGCTTCCCCAGCTTAACACAGGTTCCTAACTTTGCCTTGAGATAAAGTGAGCTCAGTCCTTCTGGACTAATAACCTTTTTCCACCTTTAATGATGGTCCTATCCCCTGCCCAGCAATAAGACAACAGCCAGTTTCCTATCACAACACATCATGTAAGTTAACCTCACATTAGGATTTTAAATCCTGAAAATATAGGTTGTTTCCCAGTGAGAGCCATAAAGACCATTAAAAGAGATTTTTCTAACATTATTTTTTAGGCCACTGAGAGACCTTATTTTAAGTTTATAGTTATTTAACATTTGGAATAGTTTTGGATTGCTGGGTGAACCAGGAAGCAAATTCTAATATGATTGTTAAATTACCAAATAAGAAACAACAACGGTCATAATTCCACCCATTTTAGATCAGAAAGCGTCCAATGCACTGTGGATTTGGATGGGGGACCCAGAGTATGAGCTACTTAAGGGTGAAGATTAAATGGGAACTGTTACAAAACTGACTCGAGGGACAAAGACCCCATGAAGACCCCACGTCACTTTCATCCAGACCTGCTCAAGCTGAATCTCTCCTCGGGGCACTGAGTCCAGGATGCACCTCCCTTCTTTACTTGGAACGTAAAGCGACCCAGTTTGAAGGCACAGCCCTCTGAGAGGCAGCGTGTGCACGATGCCCGAGATGAGCTTTAGACAGCCCGGCCCGGCCCTGCTGGACGTGACTGGGGAGAAGCCAGAACCGTTCCTTGTCAAATCACGACTAGATGCTCCGTCCAAGCTTTCACGAGACAAGACCTGACGTTTCCTAACCCCTGCAGCCTTGGCTTCTGTTGTTCCTGACAGGAAGCCTCCACTGAGGCCGGCCCAGAGCCCAGCTCTTCGGATTCCTGCCCCAGTGGTCTTCCCCTTGGAGCCAGGGCAGCCGCTGCTGCTGAGGTTACATTGCCTGTCACCCTCAGTTAACCTGACAGGATACAGTCCTCCGCGGCCCCTCCTGGGACTGAGAGAAGAGAAGAGGCTTGGGGTGGGAAACTGAAAAAGCTTTTATGTTCCTGGCTTTTCCTACAGGCAAATCTCTTAGAAAATTGCTGTTTTATTGTTTCCAGGC
>PVJD01008453.1:0-72354 GCA_004026545.1 Mormoops blainvillei
TTACAGGGAAACAACAGTAGGGTGAATGAAGCCAAGAATCAAATCAATGATCTGGAACATAAGGAAGGAAAAACAACCAATCAAAACAAGAAGAAAAAAGAATCCCCACAAATGAGGAGAGTATAAGCAGCCTCTGGGACAACTTCAAGATGTCCCACATTCACATCATAGGACTGCCAGAAGGAAAAGAGAAAGAGCAAGAAATTGGAAATCTATTTGAAAAAAATAATGAAAGAAAACTTCCCTAATTTGGTGAAAGAAATAGATATGCAAGTCCAGGAAGCAGAGAAAGTCCCAAACGAGATGGATGCAAAGAGACCCACTCCAAGACACATCATAATTAAAATGTCTAATGTTAGAGATAAAAAGAGACTCTTAAAAGCAGCAAGAGTAAAGAAATCAGTTACCTACAGGGGAGTTCCCATAAGACTGTCAGCTGATTTCTCAAAAGAAACTTTGCAGGCTAGAAGGGATTGACAAGAAATATTCAAAGTCATAAAAAGAAAGGACCTACAGCCAAGATTGCTCTACCCAGTTAAGCTATCATTTAGAATCAAGGGCCAGTAAAGAACTTCCCAAACAAGGAAAAACTAAAGGAGTTCATCATCATCAAACCATTATTATATGAAATGTTAAAGGGACTTATTTACAAAAAAGAAGATCAACACTATGAACAATAAAATGGCAAAAAATACAAATCAATCAACAATTGAATCTAAAACACAAAGTAAGAAAACAAGAACAGAGACAGAGTCATGGATACAGAGAGTGTTTTGATGGTTGCCAGATGGGAGAGGGGTGTGGGGGAATGGGTGAAAAGGTGAAGGGATTAAGAAGTACAAATAGGTAATTACAGAATAGCCATGGGGATGTAAAGTACAGTATAGGAATTAGAGTAGCCTAAGAACTTATATGCATGACCCATGGACATGAACAATGGTGGGGGGATTGCCTGAGGGAGTGGGGGGTTACTGGAGTGGGGGCACAGGGGGAAAAAGCAGGACAACTGTAATAACATAATCAATAAAATATAATTAAAAAAAGAAAAATCCAAGTCTTTTTTAGAGACACAGCCTTGTATTGGAAAGAAACACTGATTTAAGTTGGACATGGGACCAAGGATTATGAGTTGAGGCAATCCCAAATGGAAATATGGAAATGGTCATTGGTAAACTAGAAATAACCATTAGAAAATTAGAGTGTCTTACACCAGATAAGCTTTCTTAAGAAGAGCGCCCACATGGAAAAATTCATGGCTGAAAGCCAAAGCCTTAGGTAAAGCCTATATACAGTACTGAGGTTGAAGAAAGAAAAATTGAGGAAATTAAAGGTGAGAGGATCAAGACAGTACTGTTTTTAAAAGAGGGGGGATGTGTTTCAACAGATAAGGATATGACAAATTGCATTACTGTATTACTGACTGCAATTCTTCACTTACCTGAGCACCCACACACTGGCTATATGTTGACCTTATTGACAATAGAGTGTATTTCCCACCCCATGGCCTGGGACATGATTCAACTGATGGCATGTGGCAGAAATGACAATGTGCCAATTCTGAGTCTAGCTCTTAAAGATCTCATTGCTAATTGTTTTGTTGTCTTCTGCCATTGCCATGGTAAAAACATACTACAGCTAGCATGAACTAAAGAGAAGTATGAGAAATTCAGACCAATGACTCCCCAGCCAACTAGCAGATCTTCAAAAGAAGAGCCACCCAGCTGAACCCAGTGTAGATATACTCCAGCTGTCCCATAGATGTGTGAGCTGTAATAAATTGTTGATTTTTTTAAGCCACTGAATTTGGGGATGGTTTGTTACACAGCAGCAACTATCTAATACCGGAGGGTAGATAACCAAGTCAGATACAACAGAAAGATTTGGGAGAATAAGGAAGGAGAAAGGGCTGTTGTGTTTGATAACAAGTAAAGCTTTGGAGAATTCTGAGACAGTCTTTTTAGTTGAATAGTGAAGATGAAAATGACTGATTATAAAGATTTTTAACAAATCACTTAATTGTTATCTCATTTTACTCCCATATAAATGAGAGATAGTGCCTCTTTCCATCACATACCCACTTGGATACACTCCCAAGAAAAGACATTAAATTCTGCCTAGAAACCTGGAAACTATACATTTTCAAGACCAAAATCTTATTGCAGAATAAGCATTGACAGTGAATGAAGTATTATATTCATAGGATGATCCTAGGAGAAAACTAAAAGGACTTCATTATGGTTTCCGAAAGTTCAAATGCTTTGCCCTTCCAGAGGAACTTGGTGGGCAGAACAAAGTTTAATGGAATGTGTCTGAAGTCAGGAGGCTTTACCCCTGTTGAAGAGCACGACCCTACCTCATACGTTAACTGTGATCTTTATCTTAAATTCCGTACTTCTTGACTGCCTCATATGGATTTCCTCATCATTTTTCTCTTTCCTCTTTTGACATCTTGGACTTGTGAAATCATCCCTGCTTTTTATATTTTAAAATATCTGCCAGACCAAATATTTAATGTAGTTTCTCCACCCTCAAGCAGGAGGAACATAATGCCCCACTCCATACATGGGCATTAGCACAGTGACCTCCTTCTGAAGAGGACAGTGTGGAAAAAGGTAAGAAAGAATACAGTGGAGAAAACTGACAAACACTTCCGCAGCCAGGTGATTAAGGCCAACATCAACAGAAATAAATCACGATGGTGGTACTTACTGTTGATGTAGTGATGCAAATGGCACTTTACCTCTTTGATCTTCCTCTCCCGAAAAACATAACCCCAGGTTAATCAAGAAGAAGAGCTACACACATGATAATTGAGAGATATTCTACAAAATACCTGATAAATACTCCTCAAAATTGTCAAGTTTATAAAAAACAGGGAAAGTCTGGGAAAACTGTCATAGCCATGAGGAGCCTAAGGAGACATGAAGACCAAATGTAATGTATCTGGAATGAGATCCTGGGACAGAGAAGAGGTGTTAGGTAAAAACTACAGAAATCTGAATCAAATATGGACTTTAGTGGCTAATAATGTATCAAGACTGATTCCTTAGCTGTAATAGATATACCAAATTAATATAAGATGTTAATAATAAGAAGAAACTGCATGTAGGATATAGGGAAACGCTCTGTGCTATATAAAATTGTTTTAAATAAAAATTATCTTTTAAAAAATTGCTTACCAGGGTTTTTAATCTGCTGTGGTAAGTTTCCATGTAATCCGCCAAGATAAGTTACCTTCTAATAAGGTTTCTATGCAAACCAGAATCATCATAAACAATTCAGCAACTTCGTGCAAATTGTGGAAATGAGAACAGAATACATTTCCAGAATTTCTTCATTCTATCATCTCATTTAGATTTATATATGGTTGAACTCTAAAAACCTAGAGGGGAAAAATTATTTTCTATATTGCCTATAATGACAATTCTATCAGCACAGTTTAGCACTTGCATCAAAATGAAGTAATTGAGACAAACAGATATTTACATTTCTTTAATCCTTTTCTATATTTGCTTAATAATTATACATTCAGTTATGGATTATTTCAGATTAGTTTTAGATTAATAATAAAAAGCTCAAATGTGAAAATGTATGTGAAAGCACTATATAAACTGCAAATTGCCAATGAAAGATAAAGAAACTATTACTAGAAAATAGAAAATTTCAACTTTTCCTCTCAAAATATTAATTTTATATTAATGAGAACTTATTAATGGTTTACCTACAAGAGGTTCATAATTATACTGTGAGGAATTAGAGATTATGAACAGTGACTTATTTGTAGGTCCCACTGTTGTTTATGTGAGTCGAACACCCATCATCACTTCCTGAGGCTTTAAAATCTAAGTCACAGCATAAGACCAATTAGAGGCAAAATAATGGAAAAAAAATAAGTGCTTTACCAATGAGAGTATATTTATGTTTCAAGAAGTGATCTTTTTGTGCTTTGCATTTTTAGTGAAGAGTCTAGAACCTGGATCCCAGAGCTAGACTCATACAAGAAAAAGAAAGCTAAATGTGATCGGATAAACACATACAGATACAATGTAGTAGCCAGTGACCCTGTTTCTTAGAAGGAGTGGGAAGCCTCATAGTCAATCCTGAAATCACAGTGCTTATTCTTATGCTAATTTTTCTGCATATCATAGCAAGATGTCTGTTAAAATTAGTAGTGAAAATTCTTTGGCCAGTTCTGTCTTGAAATCTTTTAACTTCACACTCAATATCTACAAGCGTTTGCAATTTTTTCTTGAGAATTTAAGGTCCTCCTTAGACTACAAATTAGCTTTGCAGATAGTTTACCACCAAATATCTATTCAAAAACATTACATCAGGGTATGCCTCTTTACCTCTTCATCCCATCTGAAGCTTCTTTCAAAGTTAATTACTAAAATAACAAGGGCATGCCTTTCACAGTTGCCGAGGGTTTTGCCCCTCATTGGGTAATAGTGACGAAGCCCAGGTGGAAAGGAGCACGGGCTCTGTCTGCAACTCCTCTGATGCATTCTGGCCTCTGGACATGGGATAAACCCTCTTTTGGTAAAGTAACCAAAGAGTCTGTACTCAAGCACTTGACCTCCTGGCTCTGCCACTCACCGAGCATACAACTGTGGGTAGAAGACTAAAGATCATCAATGTCCTGTTCCTCCATATAGGGGGTTGTTGCAGGAGTTCTCAAAATAATATGTGGAAAGGAGCTTTGTGAATTGGAAAACACATCCCAGCTGGAGGTCATATTTGTACTTGCACGGATTATAGGTCTACCCTTCTTGGTTGCACTGCTTCCTAGTGGTAATGGCAGCAGAACAATGGGAAATGTGCAAAATTCAATTGTGTTCTCTCCAGCTAAACCTATTTGCTCCTCTTCTAAAGCTGAGGGTCTTAGAAAAATGGTCTTGAATGGCAATTCTGGTGATAGATTTTCCTAAATGGGTTCCAATAATTCCTATGTAAATCAGGTTTTTGCTGGATGGTCTCTAAATGTGTTACTGTGCAATAAAGCAAATGAATCCACATTTCCCAATGAGGTAATCTAGGAAAAGGAAAACAATATATATATTTGTGTTCTTAAAATATTAGGTGCAAGAAAGATGCTAATAAAAATGTTTAGCTTTGTTATAGTAGAATTTATATTTGCAAGAGCTTAATATTAAATTTCCTACCTTAAATATTAGCTGGAAAGTCAAATTAGACAATTACATTTCTCAGCAGGGATGATCACCAAGAGTACAGAAGTCTCGGTTTTAATTTTGCCTCCCATGATTTGATAGGCCCATAACCCCAAACGAAGAAAGAATGGGTGAAAGGAAGGCGGGAGAAAGAAATAATAAAAAAAAGAAAGAAAATAAAACTTTGAGATTAGTATTTTTATTTCTATTCATTTTATCCTATTCTGGTTTGTAAAGGAAACATTTGGATTTATGTTGGATAAGGAGCAAGTTATAGTATATCATACTTTCTGGATTTTTGGCTCAGTTCATGTCAGAGAAACTCAACTAAAATGGTGTACCTCATATGTTTTATAAAAGTGAATAGTCATTTCGAAAGTTGACTATCTCTACCCTGTATGATAAGATATAGGAAAAGTATAGGGCAATCACCCTCAGTCCCAGCCCACCTCCAACTCAACCATAGACTTACCGAGGACAGAATGCAAATGGCAATTAAAGCTCTCAAACAATGTCCTGATTTTGAACTAGACTAGAGAAAATAGCAGGACGATGTTTTCCTGCTCAAGTGAAGCATGAAGATAAGAGGCTGTGTCTCTCTAGGCCTACCCATCTCTGGATAGACACAAGAATGCAACATATTCATATCCGCCATTGAAAATGACACATAGATTAAAGCTCTCACATTTTAATTTGCTTTTTCTTGTTTGTATATCTCTGGTGAACAAGAATATAATGTGTATTACATATACAATAATTCACCATTTAGAGTTTCCATCATTCAGTTTCTTTCTTTAAATGAAAAGATGGTTTGAAGAGATAAATCCAATATTTTATCATGTTTGGCCCAAGTGCTATTAAATTTTCCCAAGAACTGAGCAGAATAAAATTAACATCAAATGCATCTATTGGCTCACTTACACAGTTAGTGCCATTTCTTATCATTTAATGTCTTCTTTTAGAAATTTTTAAGTATCCAAAACTAGATAAGGGGTCAAGAAGCATTTGTCCAAAGATTCAGTGAAGTTCTACTTTATGGAAGACATGTAAGATAAGAGGGTATTTTTTACCTTTCTACTAGTATACGGAAACTAGTAGGAGATTTTAAATACATGTGCATGGAAGGCAATGAAGCAAAGTCATTAAAAGCATGAGGTTTGGAGTTAACAGATTCTGTTTTATATTCTGTCTATTCTGTGTAAGCTTAGCAAGTTACTTTATCTCTCATTTAGTTTCTTCATTTGTAGAAGGAGGATCATAACAGCAGCCTTACTGGCAATGATAAAATGAGATCACGCACAACACACAAAGACACAGCAGAGCGACTGGCTCAAACGAATCCATAGATGGAGCTGATGGTCATGGTAGTTTCCATGAGCACATAAGTGAACGTGATAGCAGGTAGAAAATTGTAGAGATTGCAAAGGCTTTGGGAATTACAAGGAGAAATCGCTTATGACTAGGGGATTTTGGAAAATCTTCAATTGGGCTGTGAAGAATATGAAGGTTTGGACACTGGATATAGGAGGAGCCACATAAACAGTAAGATCTGCGAGCATAGGGACTCTTGGGGGAAATGGCAAGTTTGCTTGTGCCATGAGATGAGTGCCAAGGAATGTGGAAATAGGGTTAGAATTGTGACCCGTCTTCATTCTGCTTTCCAGGAGAACTGCTAGCTATTTGTGCAGGGGAAGGAAGCAATGGTACTTACGCTTTAGGGAGGTTTGGACTGACAACAGGAATTATGTAAATTGGAATCAGGAAATTGCAGCTATGTGGTCCAATTAGGAGGAGGTGATGGTAATGCATTAGGTTCGAGCTGAATGGAAATGATACAGATATGAGAACTCTGAGGGATAGTAACCATGACTTAGTTACAGATCAGATTTGGCATGGACGGAGGAAAGACAGTGGTACTATTACAGATAAAAGGACCTCAGTTGGGTAGGAAATGAGTCAGAGGTGTTTTACCAAGTTCTCACACAATGAGAATCAACACCCAGGACGGCAACACACAATATTAATATTCATATGATTTGACATTGGTCTGTCAAGGGGATATCTGGAAGTGCATGGTTGTGTAGGGTCTACATTCCTGCCACTGAAGTAATGAAATGTCACCATAAGCAGATGCCATGTCTGCAGCAGAGAATAGTTCTTGTTCTATTTGTAAGAGGAGCCATTTGTCTCTCTAGCCTAAATTATGAGCTTCATCATGGCTGGGAGTGTGTATTTTTTGTCTTTGAATCCCTGGAAACTACCTACACCTACACATAGTCAATGCTCCACAAATGATTCTTAGTGAAGGAACAAAGGAGGGCATGCTTAACCAACCTAGTAGAAGCTCTGAAACACTGAAAATAAACAAAACGCACTCTGAGGGCACCAGTGGGGACATCTCCTTCCTCTTCAGTGCCTCTTAGGCTCATTGCTAGGGGAAGTGATGTCCGATGTGTGTCCTTAAGCACTTTTTCTATCATGGTTCATAGTTATAAAATAATATTCTACTGAGCCTCATGTATCCAAGAGTTGGAAAGGAAACAAAGCTTTAGGAATGGATTTTAATTTGGGAGAGGGTCATACCTGCATTCACCTAACGTTCATGTGGGCATAAATAAAGACAATAAGAAAATTAGATTTAGACAATCTAAAACAGTTAATAATAAATGCTAGATTAATGTTCACAGATAGAAAGGCTGGTATAACCCAAGATTCTTAGCCCTTTGAGAAAGAACTCGCTACCAAACACCAATTTAAGGTAGCCTCTAATGCAAGTAAAGAAGAGGTTTATTTCATCCAGCTCTCTGAATGGGGATTGGGCCAGGGTCTCAAGGGAGTGGCAGAAGAATAAAAGCACACCCCAGTGAAAGCGAGCTATGAGCATTCCATCCATCACTAAATGACAATGAAAAATTAATCCCATGCTTGTCTCTACTGGTAACTCCCTTGGCAGAGGAGCTTCAGAAAAGTAAAAAGTAGGAAGTCTCAAGCAGGTAAAAAAGCACTTACTACTAAATGTTAGGCAAGGAGTTAGGATCAAATCAGCCTAACCAGGCTTACAAGTGGCAACATCTCTCCTGCCGAGGGTGAATTAATGTGTATGGTCACATTGCTCTTACTTCCAATGGAATACAATGGACACTTACGGATCTTCATGGGGTTCATGGCAATGTACTGGTCAGTACTTGAAATATGATATTCTTTTTTTAAAGCATATCTGGCTCTTACAACCATAAAGTAACTTTAAGGATAAGAAACTGGACAACAAGATGAGAGAGAAGGCATTTTAAGAAAGCTTACATCCTATGGTACTACATTGTTTTGAATGATTTACCCTCCTGGGGTTTTTTCCCCGGTGTGATATGCTGTAATCACTCCTGCAATCAAGAGGTTCCTTTCTGACATCACAAACTCTGATAACAGTGTGCAAGGCAACTTGAGTTAAATAGTGCATTAGCCAAAGAACTCTATGAATGTTGCATTTCATGTGACTAAAGTTGGAAGTATACAATATCTCAAAATTTTAAGTACTTCATAAAATTGCCTACCTCCAATAAAAACTCCAAACCTCTGTACTTAAAAAGAGATCAATATATTCTGGCAGGATAAAAAGATCTTAAAACCAAGAGAAGTCCCAACGCTCTAAAATGAGTTGCCTACAAATAGGAGTCTCAACCCTGACAAATATGAGTAATTCACATCAGAAGAGTTAATGAATTTAAAGAGTCTGCAGTCCGATTGAAGTTTTCAAAGTTGGTTTATCCTTTTCCCTTTTAAAATTCTACCCTTCTTAATCAGAACCTACTGAAACATCAGCAAGCAATCAAATTCATGAACGACTAAAAGGAAAGAGCCACAGGAAATCGTTATATAATGGAAAGAAAAGTCTTTTCTTTTTTATATGCTTTTTAAAGATTTTATCTATTTATTTTTGGAGAAAGGTGGAAAAACATGATGAGTGAGAGAAACAGCGATTGGTTGCCTCTCTCACACCCTCAACTGGGGAACTAGACCGCGACCCAGGCATGTGCCCTGACAGGAAATCGAACCAGCGAAATTTTGGTCTGCAGGTCGGCACTCAGTCCACTGAGCCACGCCAGCAAAGGTGAAAAGCCTTATTTTCATAGGTAGTATATTTAGGGTAGTTTACTAATCTGACAAAAATGCCAGGTAGGCACACTTCTATCTGGTTATCACTCTTCAATTATTTCCTCTTCCTAAGACACCTCAAGGTTATTAGATTCTTGTAGAAAGATACAAGGTTCTCATGACCTTCAAAGCTATCAGGCTCAGAGAGACCCTTACCACTGTTTACCATGTTTCTGAGTTTTGACACCAGTAAGTCAAGTCTGATGGGAAAAATTTTTGGTCTTAATTAACTCCTATAATGCTTAGTGATGGTTCACAAATCACTATAATTACAAGCAGCTTGATCATCCTTCTGAAACCAGAATAAATATATTCCTGTGACCCAGAGGGGAAAAGCCTGCTGCAAATCCCACCTACACTATTTTCCAGAATAGAACATGTGCTTAACTTCAGCAGAAAAATCCCCTTTGGATGTTTCCGAAAGACAGCTGGAGCCTAGTGTGCTGTGCTTGTCACAGTTGATTGGCAGGACCAGACATGATGTCGGAGTTCCTAGAATTCTCCTAGAAGAGGGCCCACGTGCACACTCACTGGGTCCCAGTCCAGCCCGAGTCAGGCGGGTCACAGAAACTAAAGAGTGGTGATACCCTCTCCCTGGACTCGCTTCGCGAATCAGTGGTCTGGGAGCTTGAATGGAACCACTGCCTGAGCCCCAGTCACAACACGGCTCCTTATTTTCATCCTGCCTGAATCTCGGAGCCAGAAGCAAAACCAAAGGTAACTTTTAATACATTAATTAAAAAATAACTCATGCTCCACATAGTTAGTTTAACAACCAATATGATTGATTGGCTTTCCTACCCAGGATCAGTGTGTTTGGAGGGCTAACTTTGCCCTACAAGGTAACTTTACCCATAAGGTTCTCTGAGGAGTTATTTTATGGAGGTGGTTAAAGATAACATTGCTTTGTTTTACTTAAATATATCAGAGATTATCACTTGACAATCCTCTAAGCAATTAGAGCCAGTGGTTATTATTTATTGCTTCCACTTAATGGAGCTACACTGCAGGAAATAGTGTAAAACATATCTATCTTTAACATCTATCCAAAATATCCTACACTGAATAGTAGAAAATGTATTACAAAGATAGATACATACATACATACATACATACAAAATTTATATATTGTAAATACCCACATAAAGAGAAAATACAACCTATTAGGATTTGGGATTTTGCTGTGGAAAGATTTCATTGCCTCGATTTATCCTAATAAAATCTCAGAGACTATAAGGACTACTTAGAAAGATCAGGAGTTTAATTTCAAAGAGAAAAAGAGGGTAGAAATTAAATACTCAAGCTCTGGAAATTTCTATCTCAAATTTTTCCTCCTGCTTTTATCCTCGACTTCTACAAGCTGATGGGCCATTACTGGTTCCTTTGCTATTAACCAAGGCACAAGGAGGGTTTTCCTTATACAGAACACCCCCAGAGGAAAGAACTAGAATTTTCTCTCTCTTTCACCCAATGGAAATGGTGCTTACACCTATATAATTATTTGGACCCTGAGGCAACATATAAATACTGCAAATACTTGCTGACTGCTGAAAGCCCAAGTACTGAGGAAGTTTGGAGGGAGAGTGGATTAACACAGAGGCTGGTTCTTCCACAATGGATTTATAATTCACGTAGAATGAGACAACTAAGAGCTAGCAGGAATCTTTGGAATTAGGTGGTGATTCCCAACTGAAGGCAGGGTCCCTCCTCCTGATTTGGGGGACTTCTGGTAATGTTGTGTGGCGGGGGGGTCCTTACTGGTTTTCACAATATTTGCAGGTGGCTACCAGCATTTGTTCGACAGAGGTCAGTAATGCTGCATATCCTGCAATGTGCATTGCAGCCCCCAGAATCAGGTCCCATCCCAAATGCTATTAACTTCTTTATCTTAATTAATGGAATTCAGATCCGGAGATGATCAATGAAAGCACAGGAGCAGTTAGTTGCACAGTGTAACGAGGTTCCCGACTCCGCGGTTCGTTTGCCTGTCCCGTCTCTGAGACTTGCAGAACATGCAAAGGAAGAAATACTGACTCACATGGGGGGCCGAGCAATGTATGGAATCACAAGTATTTCTTGTTGCTCCTTTCTTCCATTTTCTTTCTTTGTGCCTAGGCTACTCTTTCCCTTTTCTTCACTGAGTCTTTCTCATTCTTTTAAGCCTTGAGTCAAGTGTTGCCTTGTTAGGGAGAATTTCCTATCACAAGAAGTAACAGAATATTGACAGGATCCCCACTTTGACCAAACTTAAGTCAGGCTCCTCGGAGCCCTTTTTTCAACAAGGCCCCATTCTTGGTCGACTTACTTGGCCTGCTGTTTGGCAAAGAATCCTGCTAAATCAGTTTACCAAATTCCTTTCCATCCCCTCCACCACCTTCATACCTAGCCAAGTTCTTCTTAGTAATTTTCCATCCACTCCATCACCCTGCCTATGTGCTATAAATTCATACTTGTTCCTGTTTTATTAGGAGTTGAGTTCAAACTTTCTCCCCTTTTATAATAGTCTTGATCTCTATTGCACGAGTCTTGAATAAAGTCTTCTTTGCTATTCTTAACAAATTCCAGTGAATTATTTTTCTCATATAGTATTAATAAATATATATTAAATGGCTGAATTCCTAACAGGAGCCATCTAGACTCATTGCTGTCCCCTCATAGGAAAGTGGGGCTGAAAGCAGGGAGAGAAGCCTGGTAGATGAAATAAAGGAACCCCTAATGGAGGGTGTTGCTGCAGTGGAGACTGAGTTGTTCCCTGTATAATCTGACCCTGGAACGCTCTTCCCATGCTCCCAGGGATGGGTCCCCAGGAGGACTTTTCCATCCGCTGGTGCTAATGAGCTCTCTTTGCAGCCAAGGCAGCCAGCTGTGTGACTCCATGGGACAAGAAAAGGTGGAACTCTTTGAAGCTTGGAGAATATCCTTTGAGGTATTTAATTCACAAATGAGACAGTTTGGTGCCTCGGGGTTATGTGGATGAACTGAAGAGCAAGGACACTGCCGGGGAGAGCAGGCTCTTTCAGCCATTATCACGCACGGACGGGACACCTTCATTTGTACTGATTTATGCTTCTTCACTGACACATTTGTCTCCATTGAAAGACTGAAGAAATCTGTTAGAAAAATAACTCTAGTATTTGTTACTATTTAAGCAAGAAGTTGCACATTCCTCAAGAATCTGTGGAAGAGTTTTTGTTTGTTATTCCACACCAGATACAATGAAATGATAACTCACATATTCTTTATTTCGGCCTAATGCAAAGTTGTCAAGAAAAAAAAATCATATTTTTTCCCATCAGGCTAATCTTGAAACTTAATGAAATGGAAACTTCTCAATTTATGTGGCTCTGATAACTTGGACAGAGCCTTCTCAGAAAAGCACAGAATTGGTTTATAGGCCGAAATACAGTTTTGGTCCAGCTGAATTTGATGTGGGCTGATCCCTCTTAGTAGAAAGGAACGGAACTGACATTTAATGATTGCTCAATGTGAGCCAGGTACCAAATGCCACAACTCCACATGCACCATCTTATTACCCTCACAGCAACCCTACTGTAGAGTTGGTGTTAAAATGCACAAGTGCAGACGTTGTGGCTTGGAGAAGTCATTGATGGAAAGCCACATAGCAAAGGGATAAGCAGAGATTAGAACCCAAGTGTCTAACGGCAGAGTCCACGGTCTGTCATCAAGGAATCATAAGCAGGCTGTGTGGGTCTGAGTCCAGTGCTCCCTACAAGAATAAACATGGGCACCTTAAAAATCTTCATAAATCAGGTAAAGAGAATAATCTATTTGCAGCTGCCTGGAGAAATGACTGCTCTAGGAGCTTCTCTTTGCCCCAAGTGTCTAGGAGTAAAGAGGGTCCACCCAGGCCATACTTTTGGCAACTTCTAAGTTTGTCTCCCATCCCAGGTTTCTTCTTTAGGTGCCTCCCACCCACACATCTCCCACCTCTCCAGAGGCCCTGTCCTTCCCACTGTCTACAATGGAAACTGTAAAGGATTTAGAATGTTTACATCCTGTGATTGGGTGGCCAATGCATCTGCTTTATATACATGCACACAAAATGTTGTTCAAGCAAGTTTTAAAGATCTTTATCTCTAACTGTAAGATATGTTCTATACTTAAAGGATTTCCCAGGTGAGAATAGATAAAAGGGCTTCCAGAATCACAACGCAAATAAAACTCTGCTAGAAGCCACCACTTAACACCAAGAACAGCTCGAAATTGGGATTTCTCATGTGAATCTCCCAATGTTTAAACACTGACAAACAGATCTGCCCCTACCTTTTTTGGAGCCTGGAATAAGAGTACAAATGGAGGCCCACATACCATATGTCAATATTTAAAGGTTAGAAATCAAACCAACAAACTCCTTACTAAAATATGCTCTCGTCTCTACTTTGACAACTATACTTTCATCATGATCTGGAAGGCCAGGTCTTAATTTAGAATTCTTTTGAATTCCCTGGCCAACCGTGGTACTGCTGAGACGGCCAGCCACTGCACCTGAGTGCACCCATCCTATGGCCTAATCCCCCTTTGCTCCATCTAATGTGGAGGGGCCTTGCCTGCACAGGAATGGACAGTCCAGTTCATGTGCCTAAGCTTCAGTTATGTTTCCTGCAGACAGCATCCCCTTGGTTATGTCTCAGGCCTGGAGGCGCATGTCTGTGCACACTCGGGAAAATCAGATCTAGAGCAAGGCCCACACAGGATTAGGAAGTGGGTCGGGACCATTTGGGACTGTTCAGGGTGCTGAACTCTGGAGCACAGCCTAGAAGGGGAGTGAATGGACTACACATGGGTATTTCTTGGCCCTTTGGACCTATGGCCCTGGCCCTCTGGGGAAGAGGATGGCTGCAGTAAGGCCAGAGGAAGGTCCTCTAAGTGTGAGACCCAGAACAGGGAGCTGTTTTGCCAAGGTCTAAGGGCAGTGCTCTTGCCAGATTCTTCAAAAATTTAAAGAACACTGAGTACAGTATGCAAATGGTTTTGGACAACCTCTTCACTGGTGTGGTAAAACACTGAGTCGGAAACAAAGAAAGTGGTGTGGCCACTTCGAAAGACAATTTAGTGGTTTCTAAACATATTCTTATTATAAAAAAAACTAAACATATTCTTATTATATGATATAGTAGTTGTGCTCCTTGATATTTGACCAAAGGAGTTGAAAATTATGTCAACATAAAAATCTTCATGTAGATGTTTATAGTAGCTTGGAAGCCACCAAGGTCCTTTAGTAGGTGAACAGATAAGTAAACTGCTGTACATCACAATGGAATATTATTTAGTGTTAAAATAGAAAGGAGCTATCAAATCATGAGAAAATATGAAGGAGTCAAATGCACATTACTACGTGAAAGATGGCAATCTCAAAAGGCTACATTCTGTATGATTCCAACTATGTGATATTCCAGAAAAGGCAAAACTGTGGAAATAATAAAAATATTAATGACTACCAGGTGTTGGTGGTAGGGAAAGTAATCAATGGGCAGAGCGCAGAGGATTTTTAGGGCAGTGTGCATTTAAGAAAATTTTATGCTACTATAATGATGAATACATATTATTATACATTTGCCCAATGTCATAAAATGTACAACACCGAGAGTGAATCCTAAGATAACCTATGGACTCTGGGCAATAATGATATGCCAGTGTAGGTTCATCAGTTGTAACAAATATACCACTCTGGTGGGGATATGGATAATGGGGGAAGCTAGGCATATGAGGAGACAGGGAGTATATGGGAAAGCTCTGCAGTTTTCTTTTGATTTTGCTATGAGCCTACACTCTAAAAAAATAAAGTTCTAAAATAACAAAAAATAAATATATACACTTTATTGAGAGCAGCTACAAAAGAAAAAGGCCTCATAAAGTCATCTCTTTGTTAGGGTGAGCAACTTAAAATTTATGCCCTTCGTGTATCCTAGCCCCTTAGCTTTTTGATTTCTTCCATTTTATTGTTTTTCCTGCAATACTCTATTTGGGCAGTCTCTCCCCTGGGCATACTCAGACCTTGACTTTGGAGACAGAGACTCAGTTCTCTGCTCCCAAAGCTGGGTTTTGTATTAAGGCCAACCACACCTGTTGGCCCAAATCTTTGTAATCCCATTCAGCTTTATAGCTCAGAAGGGAAATGATGGTGTCACGTCTGGAACTCTGATTGAACTCAGGATTTATCCTTGGATAAGACATACCAGTGGAGCAACTCAGAGCAATAGGAGCAAACTGTTAGGCCTTGTGCTGACAGACCTTGGAAAGAATAAGGAGCAAAGTCAAAAATGACTAAATATTGATCAGGAAAAGGCTAAAGATGCTCGTACACAGTATGTACAACTGCACACAGTGTACAATATAATTACATATTGATTTGACTTGCTGGAAATGACTGGCTTAGAAAAGGAGGTAGGTGAGGAGCAAAGAGTGTTTTTCAAATATTTGAAGAATACTTTCTCTCCCTTGTTCTCTCTTTCTAGGGTCCAGAAGAAGAGGGAAAGCTTTTAAATTACTGTTTGAAAAGTTCAGGTTGGAAGACAAATATGCTGGCAGTAAGGATTGTTCATGATGTGAATGGATTACTGAGAGATTTAGAATCAACTTTTCTGGTGACCTTAAGATAGAATTTTAGAACTGTTCCAAAGCCTTCATCTTTATACATGAGAAAAAATGAGGCCCAGGGGACACAGCTAGTAAATATCACAGCCAAGATTTGAACTTCGGTGTTGGAATATCACAGTGGGAAGGAAGCTGAAAGATCATCCAGCTCCCAGAAGCTCAGCAGAATGTGTTTCCCATCAACTCTTTGTTAAGAAAATGTCGGGACAAATAGAAATGCTGAAAGACAACTACAATGATATATTCATTATTTGATTCAACAGTTGTCAATATTTGCATGGTTGCTTTATCTGTTATACAGGTATATACGTATGTGCATATGTGTATACAGCTAAAAGTATTGGGTTGCCAAAAAGTTTGTTTGATTTTTTTCTGTAAGATGGCTCTAGCAGTGCTTAGCTATCTTTAACTTCATTTGAAACAATTTTGTTAGGTTGTATCTTGACAGCTGTCATATCAGCATACATTTTTTAAAAACATCAAAATTGGTGAGTTTTTGTATAGTCATTTCAATATTGCAGACGGAAAAAATACACAACATTTTTGGCATATTATGTTTCATTATTTCAAGAAAGGTAAAGATGCAACTGAAACACACATACAAAAAAGATTTGGGCAATGTATAGAGAAGATGCTGTCTCTGATTGAACATGTCAAAAGTGGTTTGCCAAGCTTTGTGCTGGAAATTTCTGGTGGGACAATGCTCCATGGTCAGGTAGACCAGTTGAAGTTGATAGAGATCAAATGGAGACAGTACTTGGGAGCAATCAATGTTAGACCACACAGGAAGTAACTGGCATACTTAAAATATCCAAATCAATAAAGTTATTGGTGAAAATGAAAAAACATGTCTTTTATTTTATGGAAAAAACTAAACTGATTTTGGCTCAACCCAATAAATTGAAGAAAGTTTTATCCATCAATTTTTTTCATAATTTTCTTTCCACTTGTTCTATAGAATGTTCTTTACCTCAGATTGGCCTATTGTTTTCTCTTTTAGTTGAGTTTTATTACTTTGTGGTTTATGAGGAATTGCTCCATTTTTACTAAGTTGTTAAATTGATGAGGATAAAGTTGTTTGCAGTATTCTTTTATTTTCTATTTTTATGGCTGTAGGATCTGTAGAGATAACACCTATTTAATTCCTGATATTGGTGATTTGTGTCTTCTCTTTTATATTTTCCTGTCTTGCTGCAGGTTTATCTATTTTACTGGCATTTTTTTAAGAACCAGCGTCTTGTATTGATTTTTCTCTTTATTTTCTTTTCAGTTGCATGGATTTCTGTCCTTTATTATTTCCTTCTCCTGATTGTATGATTTTATTTAGTTCTTCATTTTTTTAGTTTCTTGAAGTTGGAATTTAGATTTTCAATTTGGGATCTTTCTCCATTTCTAATAACAACATCTCATGCTGCGAGTTAACCCTTTCAGCACCGTTTTACATGCATCCCATATATGTGGGTGTATTGAATTTTAGTTTTCACTTAGTTGTATGCAATTTTTTATTTCCTTTTCAACTTCCTCTTTGACTCATAGATTATGTAGAAGTGTGCTGTTTCATTTCCATATTTTTGAAGATTTTCCTGTTGTCTCTCTGTTATTGATTTCTAGCTTGATTCCATTATTATCAGAGAACACATTCTGTATGATGTCATTTTTTAAAAGTTTATGGTCTCAGAGTTGGTCTATTGTGGTGAATGTTTCATGGGTGCTTGAAAAAATAATGTGTGTTCTGCTGGGGGTGGTTAGTGTGTTCTATAAATGTCAGATTCTGTTTGTTGATCATGTTGTTGAGATCTTCTATACCCTTACTGATTTTTTGCCTAGTAGTTCTATTAGTTGTTCAGTGGGATTGCTAAGGTCCCAACTACAATTAAAGATTTATCTATTTCTCCTTTTAGTTCTGTCAGTTTTTGTTTTATGTATTTTGAGACTCTCGTTTGGTGTGCATGCATTTATTATCTTTATATCTTCCTGGTGGACTGATTCTTTCATCCTATGTGATGATAATAATCTTAGTAATATACTTTCTTCTAAAGTCTACCTCCTCCTAATATAGCCATACCTACTTTTTTGATCAGTCTTTGCATGATTTTTCTTTTGTTTTTCTTTCAATCTACCTGTTATTGAATTTGAAGTGATTTTATTATAAGCAAAATGTTGTTGAAATTTGTTTTTTTTAAATTCACTGCCAATCTCTGTCTTTTGATTAGTGTATGTAGACCACTTATATTTAACATAATTATTGATGTTAGTGCTTAAGTCTGCCATTTTGTTTTTCCTTTTTAGTTCTTCTAATTATCTTTTTCTTTTTTTTTTATTTCTTGCTTTCCTGTGGGTTACTTGAACATTTCTTAGGATTCCATCTTGATTTATTTATAGTATCTCTTTGTATTGTTTTCATAGAAGTTGTTGTAAGTATTACACTATACTTATGTGACTTATAACAATTACAATATCAACATGGTACCATTTACAGTAAAGTGTGCAAATCTCACTTCCATTTAAGCTCTTCGCTTTTCTCACTTTTCATATGAGTCTTGAGTATCAGATGGTGTTAGAATTTGTGTTTCAATCATCAAATATAATTTATAAAACTCCTGAGGAAAAGAATAGTCCATTATATGTACCCACATTTCTGCTCTTCTATTTTCTTCTTCTTGATGCATCACAGTTCGTCGCTTTATCTTATACTTTCTGTCTAAAGAAATTTCTACAGATAGTTTTAAGGGTAGATATGCTAGAAACAAACTCTTTTAGCTTTTCTTTGAGAATTACTCTCTTTTTCATCCCTAAAGGGTACTTTAACCAGATATAAAATTCATAAGTAATAATCTTTTCTTTCAGCACTAGAAAGATGTTGTGGTTCTTCCTTTTGCCTATGGTTTCAGGTGAATAATCCACTGGGCCTTGAATTGCTGTTTCTCTATATGTTACATGTCACTGGCTGCTTTCAAGATTTTTTTCTTTGTCTTTAGTTTACAAATGTTTGATTACAATGTGTTTTAATTTTGTTTCATCCTGTTTGGAATTCATTCAGCTTCTTGGGTCTGTAGGTTTGAGTTTTTCATCAAATTCCATCATTTCCACTTGTTTGTTTATGACTTCTATTCCTTTGCTGATGTTTTCTCTTTTTCCATGATGAACAGCTCTCCCCATGTGGAAGAGAGCGCCATTAGACCTCAGGAATAGGAATGAGCCTACTCAGGCTGCTTTCTTTTGTGAGGCTGGGTATCAGGAAACAGCGGGCCTATGTCACTTGCTTCCATGGGCGGGGATGTAAGACACCCTGCACTGTATTGATCTCCAGTCCTGGGGTTTTAAACCAGTTTACCTTCTTCATTCTTCTTTGGTTGTATCTGGTGTTATTGCCAGGGTGTTTAGTTGTGGTTAGCAGGGAAGAGAAAAGAGAAGCCCATTTATGCCATATTTCGTGGAAGGGACTTTTCAGAAGACTGTTTTTTAAGGCTTTTTATCACTTGTTTCCAGAGCAGGGGGTTCTTAAGCTAAAATCATACTTGTGCCATAGTGTGCATCTTTCTTTGTCTATATTCTGGAGACTTCATATGCACATCAAGGGAGGCCATGATAAAAAGAGTCATGCCCTGATCTCAGAGCATCTTCAACTCTGAAGCCAGTTGCACAGCCACAACAGCTATTCCCAGGTGAAGAGTTTCCATTAAAGGTCTCAGCTGGAATCCTGGCTGCGCTTGTCTCCCACCACCCAGAAAACCAGAGCCTCCAGGCTTCCATATTGGTCAGAGCCCTGAGCATAGATAGTGTCTTGAATAAAAGTCCTACGAAGGCAGCATCTCCATGCATTTTGCTCATCACTATATCCTTGGAGCTTAGAGCAGTGCCTGTCATAGGAACATCGCTCACTAAACATCTCTGTGAACAACAGCTGGACCGCAGCTAAAGTGGCCTGAGAACACCCTGCAGCCCCCAGCTCCTTATGAGCCCAAAGTCGCTCACTTACAACCGTTTTTGGGGAGAGGAGATTTTCAACATAAGGTGAAAGGCTCATGAAGAAGACTATTCAGATTAGACCTTCCTGGGGTGCCCCTGACTATATGGGATTTCTTGGAGGAGCCTAGACCTGAGCAGGCAGAGAGGAAAAAGACCAGATTCAGGGTATACCCCATAAAATGACTTATAAGGACCAACCTTGGTGCCAACCACATCTTCCTGGAACAGATGAGGACATACATCCATCCCCCACCAATACCTCCTTCCCCGATCCATGCCAAATTTTTCTAGAAACTGCCATCAGCCCACCATGCCTACCAGGCAAGCAGTACGCCATTTCTATTCACCATCACAACCAGAGAGAGGTGAGGAAAGGACCAGATGAATTACTGTAGAAGGACATGGCACCTGACAGTGTATCCACGAGAAATAAGATAAAGCAAGTTCATCATGTTTCTCATAACTATATGCCCTATACATTTATCACCTACATTTTCTTTTATTGTAACCCTTGTAATTATATTTTTCCATATGGACAATAATTCTAATGCCAATTACTTATAAAATCACATTTCTATTTTTATTCTCAAAATAAAGACAAGGCTGACATTTGCAATATGATGGATGCCTCGTGCGAGTCACCATGCTCAATGCTTTGACAGTCTGATCTTTCACTCAGGAAGATCATAGCACATGAGGATAAAATATTTTTTGCAAAACCTCAATTTAAAGAAGGGGAAAAATTTCACCACTTACTAAAGAAGCATATCTCATGGCTAAAATTGTTAACTCAAGTACTGAAATAAAAAAAAAAACATAAAGTTGGCTCCTGCAGCAAGGGAAAAGTATCCCAGATCCTTGCTGAATATTCATTCATTCATTCATTTACAGGTTGCTCATGCTATATTGACGGGCCCTGTGCTCGAGGCTGCAACAGCTGAGCCAAAGGACAGCTGCATTCATTCCCGTCTCTACTACAAGACAGCAGACTTGAGGGGTGAGCAGATTGCTCTGGGGTCACGGAGGAGGCGGGGGTGAGCCAGGAGAGCTAGACCGCTCCCCTCCCCCGAGATATCTAGTCCTAATGTGCCTTAGCCTGTGCCTACTGAATTAAGGAGACATTAATCACTTTGTTCTATTGAAAGTTTGGGGACGTGTGGGCACAGTGCTCAAAACCTACTCGGCACAGGCACTGATCTTCTAAAGGCCTCAGGATGTCTGTCCTACTTGGCGTTTGCCACTCTGGTAAGCCAGAGCTCTTTCCCAAATGGTTCCATCTGAGGCAGCTCTCCTCACAGAGTCATGTGCAGAGCAGACATAGGCACTGGACACTGACATCAAATTCCACTGGCTAAGTCATGGAGGAGCTAAGACCTCCCGCCTTGAGTAAGAGTCCTCTCCCCCTCCCATCACCATGTCCTCTTTCAGGGCTCTGCGGGACTCCATTCTCTTTTCTCTCTTCTCCAATGATGCAATTAAAAGAGTCCTACATCGCTGCTGGCTTTGGGGGAGGCTTCTTCCCCCTCTGCAGGAGGCAGAGTGGAGCCAGGGTGGGACTTGGGCTAGAGGACGAAGGGGCTGAAAAGGGACCCCTCTGAACGCCCCAAGGACAGAAAAACCATTAGTTTACCATCTTGGAACTAACAGAGAGATTTGGGGCAAGCCACTCTCTAGAGTTTGCCATGGAAAAACCCTTCAGGAATCTGGGGTGTTCAGATGTGGCTAGCTGAAGCTTGGGAATTCTAACACTTTCCATTGGAAAGCCAACAAATTATCCCAACTTTTTGAACCTGCCACTCTTAAGATTCTGAACATTAAAAGCCCTCCAGGAAATGATACTGAGCTCAACATCCATTCAAAGAGAAAAGACAGTAGCTGCTTTTACCCAAGACTTCAAAAAAGTCCCTCAAAGACATCAGTTAGATGCTGGTAACTCTACTCCAATAACATATGTATATATGCTTTTTTTGTCAGAAACAAATTCTGAACCCCAGGGAAAAGTCCATCTTAGTGAGGTTGGAAACAAACCCACTTGATTGCCATTCACCAAGACGCAGCTCTAAAGGAGCTGTACCTAGAACAGCACCAGATGGTGGGTGTGGAACTGACAGGGGACCACCTGATAGATGCTAGAGGAAATGAACATGGATGTGAGTCCCCAGCCTGCGAGCCAGGTCTCTGATTTGGGGCATGCATATTCACAAATGCCCCCAAAGAGAATGGACGGCCAGCTGTGAATGCATTGTGTGTGTGGAAAATGGCCCACGGAAGATGGTGAGTATGGGGTGGCCGGCCAGAGGACCGCTCCATTCATTTGTGGGTTTTAACACAGATCTATTATCTTTAACAGCTTCAGGCTCCCATCCAATTTCAGCCCCGGTGCAATTTCAGACCTGGTTCCCTCTAAACAGAATGATGGACTTAACAACGCATGGAATAGAATTCATTCTGTTGTGGCGACTGAGAATGACAAACACCGAAGCAATCAAGAAGCTGAAAAGGAAATGTTTTCTATTGTTTATCTACTAGGCATAATTTATTCTTTTCGGTGCACTTTAAAGGTGTGTGTTTTTATCAACAATATTTTTAAGAAAAGGTCATTATCTTCAGTGCTTGCATCCCACCTGGGATGTTTACACTGTGGACAAAAAAGAGGCCATGTGCTAAACCTGACAAGCTCCGGGGAGGCCTACATAGAGACCTTACAGACTCAGAGACTGAAAGAAACCACACAGGATGGTCCAAAATTAAAGACAAATACCATATGACCTCACTTATAACTGGAATCTAATGAACAAAATAAACTAACAAGAAAAACAGAAGCAGAGACATGGAAACATGGAGCAGACTGATAGCTGTAGAAGGGGAGGAAGGAGTGGGGTTAATGGTGGGAGGAAGGGGGAGAGACTAGTCAAAGAACGTGTATGAATGACTCATGGACATGAACGATGGAGAGAGGATTGATTGTGGGTAAGAGGAGTGGGCTGGGTGGAGGCGGGCAAAGGGGAAAAAATGGGACAACTATAATAGAATAAATAATTTTTTTAAATCTTCCTAACTGAAACCGAGTCATGATAAGTAGTCATGTCCTCGGCCAGCATCTTCCTTGACAAAAGTCAGTCTTTACTTTAACTGAGCCTGTCTGTTGCCTTTTTGCATCTAGGGTAAAGCACCTTGGGAATGTCAGGGTAATTCCCTTTTTCCAGGCCCCTCAGGGCACAATCACTGCAGCAGAGCAGGAGACCAGAGAGCCCCTCATGGTTCTTGTTATTGTTTTAATTGTTAACTATCCTATAGCTGCCAATGTAAAAGAAGTATGTGTCTATTCTTTTCCTTTTCATTGAATCCCAGAGATTTTCTCCCTTTGCTTTTCCCCGCCTCCCTAATCTATCACCGACAAATTTCATGTAACCTCTTTACACCCATTCCTTTGATTTTAATGTATAAAATAAGGCACAAAGCTCCATTCTCTGGAGCATTTTCTCAATAATTTGAGATTTTGCTTCCTGGATGTTGGAGTCAATTTGGCTCAGATAAACTCATAAAAATATTATACAGGTTTGGATGTTTCTTATGTCAACAACACTGAACTGACAGAATGGACTTTACAAAACAAATAAACAAAAAAAAACACAAAAAACTAGGAATACAAATTATCTTCTCATTCTCAAAATGGCCAACCTGAAAATAATTTACCCTACAGTTTTAAAATTAAATCAGTTAAGAAAGAAAAGGTTATTCAGAAACAAAATTTCTGTTTGCTTTCAACAATACAATATGGAAATTCCCCCAAACTGGAAATGTACCCAGCACTGCTAGGAAATTAGAAGTGGTTTTTTTTTTCAATCTTCCATCAGCTTGCCTGAGGTTTATGCTTCCGAATACCTGTTTGCTTATGAGATACAGGACAAACATCAATTTGGTGAGGTACCTTTCAATCATGTGCAGGGCTGCTGGGCCGCTCCGTTGATGCCTTGTGAGAGACAAGTGGCAAGGTGACCTTGCTGAGACATAGGACACAGGTTACAGCTGGAGCTGGGCCACTTCAATACCTCACCCTGATGGCTGATAACTGCCCGTGGGAGGTCAGGCCTTGGCCTGATTCTTAATTGCTTGGATATAAAGATCTCCTGCATCCTAAGCAAAATTCCTACTCTCTTGGAGGCCATGCTCAGGCCATCTGCCTTTCTCCTCTGTCCATTTGGACCTGCTCACTATGCAAAGTGCTCAGATTGCTACAGGGAAAAGAGGTCTGATGTACATTTTCCCTGGGTCACCACAGCCCCCTCGTTTCCACTTATACAGGATGAGGAGAAGGTAGAAAGGTCCCGTTACAGAAGCTCGCGCTGGCCACTCTGAGCCCATGAGATGCAGTAGGTGCAGTGTCTCCAGCTCTTCAAGGACCACCTTTAAGAGTCATGCTCCAGGGAACTCTCCACCACTCTCTCCTCCCTCATCTTCAGAGCATCCTCAGCCTCATCAGAATAAACACAGATACACAAACAGGACACTTCCTTTCTCCACCAGCACCTGGGAGAAAAGGGGAGGGTAGCTGGCTGTAAATGAGACCTTGCCTTCTCCAAGTTTGGACACTGGGTCTGAACACACCAGCAACCAGCAGGGTTCCCACGAGGGAGAGGAAGCACGAAATCAGAGCAGGGGTCCTCTTGCGTGTTGCCCATGCCCGGACCTCAGTTCCCACACCAGGAACGAGAGGCATCAATTCACCTGCTCCTTGAAAAATCTGCTGCGTATCAAGGAATATGTAGTTTTAAATTAAAGTACAGTTGATTTACAGTATTATATTAGTTTTGGGTATACATCAGGATGATTTGATGTTTATATACCTTATAATGTGACCACCATGATAAGCCTAGTAACAACCTGACACTGTACAAAGGTTTTGCACTATTAATGACCATGTTTCCTGTGTTGTACATTGCATCGGACAGTTACTAATTTTATAATGGAAAGTTTGTACCTCTTATTCTCCTTCACCTTTTTTCATCCATCCCCCAGCCCCCTCCCCTCTGTTTCTGGTTTTGTTTTGTTCGTTTTACTGTGCTGCTCACAGCCTTTTGTCATACCCAGTCTTTTTTTTTTATTGACCACAGACCTGAACCCATCCCTCACCTGGGTTCATATTTTTTTTTCATGAAACTACTCAGCCTGTTTGTTCTACAGAATCCATGTATTTTGATTATTTTTCCCCATCTTCCTATCCTCTTCCTTCGGCAACCATCAGCTTGCTCTTTGTGTTCCTGTTTTGTTTGTTTTATTTTGTTGTTCGATTCCACATATAAGTGAAATCATACAGTATTTCTCTTTCTTTTTCTGACTTACTTCACATAGCATAATACCCTCTAGGTCCATCCACATTGTTGCAAATGGCAAGAGTTCCTCCTTTTTTATAGATAAGTAATATACTATTGTGCGTGTACGTGTGTGTATCACATCCTCTTTATTTTTCTATCGATGGACACCTAGGTTGCTTCCTGAAAGAGCAAAGACACTGTTTGGGGACACGAAAGTTCTGTGCTAGGATACTGCAACGTTATTTAGCTGAGTAATTTTAGGGATTTATCTAACATTTCTGAGTAACAATATCCTCTTCCGTAAAATGCAGAGGATAATAGCATCCTTCTGGTTTCACTGAAAGAATCAACATAAGCATGTCCATACTAGTGATCTGGAAATTGTGGTCCCTGGACCAACAACATCAGTATCACCTGGGAATATATTAGAAATGAAAATTCTCAGGCTCCCACCCAGGCCAGGAACTCTGGGAGTGGGCCAGCAATCTCAGGCTTTCCCAAGCCTTCCAGGTGATTCTGATGTACCTGCAAGTTTGAGAACCACTGGTCTACCAAAAGATCAATTACAGTATTTGGAACGATAAATGCTTGGTAAAAAATAGCTGTTTTTTTCCCCCCATTTTCCCTTTGAGAACTACAGAAGTATAGAGTCTTTAAAAAAATTGTCCTATAACATTTCAAATGAACTGAAATATTTTCAGAAATAGAGACATCATAGAGATGCAAAGTGAAGTGAGAGAAAAATGGGCTGCACTGGGCACCATGTGTCATGCTAAGTGTTTGGACTTTTTCCTGAAGAAATACAGAAAGAATGAAAATCACTGAAGCGGTTCCGTTTTACTGCACCAAGTCTCAAGGTCTTCTGCTGCAGGTTACTTGCCTGAGAGTGAGGAGATCCGTTAAAAGTCGATTTTGCCACTAACCACTTGCTACATGGTTAATCGATTTCTTAGGCAAATCATTTTCTGTGATCTTTGTTTTCCTTATTGTCATCTCTAAAACAGGGGCCTTAGCCCTGGCCAGTGTGGCTCAGTCGATTGGAGCATCGCCCCATAAACCAAAACGCCATGTGTTTGATTGTTGACATGTACCCAGTCAGGGTTATGTCAGGGTGCCATCAGGGTCATCAGGGTGCCATCCTAACATGTCTAGGTTGAGGGTTCAGGCCCTGGTCAGGGTGCATACAAGAGGCAACTGATTGATGTTTCTTTCTCACATAGATGTTTTGCACCCTCTCTCCCCCACCCCCAAGTCAATAAGCATGTCCTCAGGTGAGAATAAAATAAATAAATAAATAAAATTAAAATAAGGGCTTTACAACAGATATTCTCTAGTTGTCTACATGAGATGGTAGGACAAGTAAGCTCCTGATGTCACCCAAACCAGGATCTGGATCCCAGCCCTGCCACTTCTCAGCTACATGCATGCAGGTGAATTATGTAACCATCCTGGTCTCTGATTCCCTCGTTTTGAAAACAAAGGCTACCACAGCCGGCCTCACACACTTGTTTTTCAGATCAATGGCCGTATGTGAGACACTTAAGCAAGGGCCCAAATCACGAATCGCAGACTCAAAGCCGGTCAGTTCAGACAGGGCCCTCTGGAAGGCAGGACCCAGCAGCAGATCTCTACAGCAGGGCAGGCGTTTGGGTCGTGTGTTTGGAACGGCAGGGAGCACAGAGGGGGCAGTTCATTTGCAGCAGACCATCTAGCAACTGTGTGGGAGTCAGTGTGGGAGGGACTGTCCAGGGCAGGGCAGGGTGACAACCCCAACTGGGATCAGGGCTCCAAGTACAGAAGGGCAACTATGGGAAAATGAGAACTGGGAGTATGCAGCAAACCTGGCGGGTTGCAGGGGAAAACAAAGACCAAACCGCAAGGGGAAATATTTGCATACCTCACTGTCTGTGGCACAACATGCCTGAAATAACAGCAGGCTTGCTTGAGACTGCCCCCAGAACATATAGGTAGGACCAAAACTACTGTTTAAAAGAGCTCACTGCTTTGGGCTGGAAAAAAGTGAAGTAGACAAGGAATACAAGCCACCAGCTCTGACCCTGTGGCTTGTTGGCCTGGTAGTGAACATGGGTGTCTGGGTGGTGTAGAATAGAGTAGATGATCACCGTAGCTAGGTACCTGCCGTAGTCAAGCATCACATGAAATCTCTAACTGACCTCACAGCTGGAGAAACAGAAGCTGACCAAGCCGTGGGACTTCTATCCCGGAACACTGAACCCCTGCAGAGGTCAATATGGGCTTCCCCTGGTGCTTCCCAGTGTGCTCGTTCCTCTTTCTGTATCACCGGTAGAGCCATTTTTAACCCCTCCTCAGACAATTGCGTTTTGCATTTACCTACGTTTCTCAGTCTTTATGAACCTTCATGTTCATGAGCTTTTTAAACCTGCCTCCCCATTTCCCACCTTATTTTTTTCTAGACCACTCTATTGATTTTTAAGACATTTGGCTCCTTTTCTTTCTCGTTCTGTTGAATTATTATTATTACTGTTCTTATTAATTTTTAACTCTATAAAGTCTCCTCTTTCTGCTTTGCTCACCTCTTCCTTCCCTCACACCTGTCCTCCCGCAGAGACCAGAGTGACATGTGAGAGCTACGCTCACCTCCACGGCCCTGGCCGGGGTGCTGGGCAGATTCATCCGTGGGGACCCTTCCTGTGGAAAATGGGACAATGCCAAACTTGAAGCCAGCTCAACACTTGGCGACCGGCAGTGCCTCTACAGTTAAGATGCGTTGTGTTCTCCTGCTCTTCATGTTAGGAAAAAACACATCTGTTTCCCTCTTGTTAAAGTGCCATAGCATGTTAGAAGCTACAAAGATAAATTCATAACAACACAGAACCTTATTACTCACGGAGGCGAATGTGAGTCTCCAATTGGGTTAAGTCCTGAAAATTCCCAAAGATGGATGTATGGTGAGGCTTTACACAGTGGATGGGAGTTCGAGTGATATCACAGCAACTGCAGGGGGCATCTCTGGGTAACTTAGAACAGGACAGTCCAGCAGGCTTTCAGACGCCTGTGTAAGCCCCTCGTTTCCCTCTCTGAATTCCACTCAGAGAGACAGTGCCTCTTCTCTCAAATAGTGTCCGTCTGTGCCTTGACCCTGTCCCCCAACTCTCCCCCTCCAAAAGGGACTCTCATGCCCCGCACTTGGTGGCCCTGCAGGTTAAGTTCCGACACACAAACTGGTTTCCCTCCCACGAGCCATTCAGCAAGAAATGCCAAAGCGCAGGGCAAGGCCGGACATCCTGCCTCTCGGTCCGCTCTCTGATGGCCTGCCCCGTGTTTAGAGCAAGGGAGGAGATTCCCCTGGCTGCGGCCTGTGTCCCAGAAAGAGTGAAGTAAGAGTTTGACACCTTTCAGAATATGAAGTTTGATGCTGGGAGACGACAAAAGCCTTAAATTGGAAAATAAACACTAGATAAATTATATGTATTACCTAGGTTTTTACCACATATTTACAAATAGACTCCCACTCTGAGAAAATTGTTATAGCAGCCCCAAGGAAGAGAAAAATCTCTCTTCCACCAGAAAAGACTATTTTCCCCTGATCCGCTTGAGCACAAGCTTTGCTGCCTACGGTTTACCAAAAAAAGCACATTTGTCTCCGTGATCCCCGCTGCTGTTTCCTGGCTCGGAGCTGCCGCCCCGTGCTCCCCTGGATGGACCCCGGTTGTGCATTCAGACCCAGCGCAGCAGCTGCCGCCTGCCCCTCCCCCAGGCGAGGGGCCCCTCCGCTGCACTGCCATGGCAACCTGCATATTTCTTTACCACAGCACTTACGACAATGTACTGAAATACTTTACTCGGTTATTACCCTCATTAGCCCCTTAAGTTTTTCAAGGTTAGCTATCCTGCTGATTCATATTGACCATGTTGAAATTTATCTGATTTCCATGATCCTAGGAAACAGCCAAGGCTAAGAAACCTCCCATCCTTTGTGTTCCAGGAAACGGGGCTGACTGCAAAAACCACCCTTCCTGAATGACTTAGGTAAGACTCCCACAGATGCCCCTCCTTTGTTCACTGGAGACAGCGCCAGACATGAGCCCTCCAACTTCCCATTCTTTATGATTCACTGAGAGTCAGTCTTTGCAAAATGTTTATTAACCACATTTGGTCAAGAATCTCTCCATCCCCCCTTGGCCCTGGACGGTGGTTCACCCTCACCTGGTCTCAGGGTAAAACCTTCTCTGATCTAAGAATCCTGACACCTTTAATCCTACTTCCCACACCCTCTTCTTTCTATCCTTGTTTACCCCTCCCTGTGAAAGAAGACTCTTTTTGCCTAACCCTCAGGCACTTGCAGATCTCCTGTGCAGAATGTTCTTTCTATTGTAGCAGTACCCCACCCTGCCCCAAGGCAATAGCTGAACTTAAGGGAACCGAAGCTGTTTTCACAGCACACATCACCTGTGAGTAGGGGTCCCTTCTGCAGAGCTACCCATCCCAGCCCCTCCTGTCACCGGCTCCTGTGGCTTCTTGCAGACAGGACGGGGGACTGCATGGTGCAGGCTGTGATCCAGGATTTTTTTTTCTAACAAATTTGTTTAAAAAGAAAAAAATCAACTCATTCAATTACTTTGCAGTGATGTGCATTGGATTCTTTTTTTTTACTAGCTTCATCATTATGCAATTGAAATAAGTAACATAAGTAACTAAACTTATGTAAATATTGAATTATAAAAAGTTATTTCTTGCAATAATCTTGAATGAAGTTTCTTTTTTACTAAGATTTGTTTTTTCTTTGGCAACATATTTATTCTTAGGGAATTAGTGCTTGGTAAAAACTTTAAGCTGTTATTGCATTTGTTAGTTTTGAAACACAAGGTTTCTAATTCATAATTAATCCCAAATCCTAAGCCGGTGGACATGACTGCAACGCCCACTCCTTGGTCAGTCCTCAGCCTCAGAGTGTGCACATAGTAGCACAATCTCCCCTGGCAAAAAGAGACCTGAAAAGGAATGTGGAAGCATTGAGCAGGGAATTCTGGAGTCCAGGGTTTCAAAAACAAGGTCTAGAAGGGCAGAGTGACACAGGTTCCCCTTGGCCACTATGGATCCCTTGACATGGAGGGCAAGGGTGTGGGAAAGCCAGACTCTAGAACTCCTGGCCAAGGGCAAAGGACTCTCCGTGCCTGGGTTTAAGGGCAGTACTATATGCATAGAGCATCAAGTAAATTCTTATAACAGGCAGTTATTAACTTAAGGGATAGCAAGATGTATAAAGAAGGAAATGTCATCATAGTTTATTACTGTTAAAAAAACATTTAAAATATAATCAGTTGTTAATGTGGTTCAAGTATGAACACTATTTATATTGTTATAATAATATAAACATTAAATATTGATTTTGCCCCAAATTAGGTTCTAACTATTTTGAGAATTTGGAGAGAAGGAAAATTTTTATCTGGGATTAAGCTTTTATAGTAAGGCTTACTAAATAGTTACTAAAGGTAAAATAAACAACAAATAACTGGATGTGCATGTCAGTTGAAAATATGTAAATAAATACCAGTAGATACAGTTAAAATGTTTGAAATCATTTGTCTCTGAACAAGGGAATAAGAGAGATGGGGAGAGATATGGAGATGATACCTACCGCTCAAAGGCTTTCATCATTTAACTTTTGAAACTATTTACCTTGATAAAATAAAAATTAAATTAAAAAAGAAAATCATCAGAGGCAAATACTTAGAAGAAAATGAACAAGAAAATGGAGAGAAAATAAAATTGCCAAAAGAGAGGGACAAAAATCTTTTTAGAATAAAAATAAAGACAAATAGAAAGTAAAAGAATGCACAAATCCAACTTGCAGATATAATCATGAACATTCTCTTTTAGACACAGTGCATCAGTCAGCAAAGCTTTCATGGATTGTCATTTATTATTTTGATTGAGTTAATTTATTCTTCACAATACCTCTGAGTAAGTCTGTGGGTAACATTTGCCAGGAACGTAGTGTAAATAGAGTGCAGGGTGAGGATGGAGTGGCATTAACAGCAAATGACAAATCTTTGTTTCCAGGAGACTCACCTCCTGCTGACACACAACCAGCATAAATGGGAAAACAAGAAAACACAAACCAGAGGCACAGAGAAATCCATCTAAGGCAGATTAGAAGTGAACACGCATGCTGGAGGTCTTCTGACATTTCAGGGAATTTGTAGTCTGAAGGAGACTTTATGGAGTAATGGATTGAATAGAGGAAGAAACAAGTTCTTGGTGGAGATAAGGGGGGTGATATGAAAGAGTAAGGTTGATCAGGATGAAGTAGAAGGGGATAGCAGGCCAGTTCATAGGACAGCCTGCCCACCTTGACCCAGCTTGAACTTGCCCTGTTAATTCTGCCCATCCTGTGTGTCCAAGTGAACCAGCACATTCCAATTCAAGATCAATCTCCACCTAAGCCACAAAACATGCCTCTTTAGGAAGAACAACAATGACTTCTCTCTCCTCCTCACCGTTAGCTGTGGCTCCACAGCCCCATTTTGGGCATTTTCAGGATTTTCTGCCATGTGGCCTGATCTGGTTTCCCTAGGCTGGAAGGAAGCCCAGGAAGAACATTGCCTTTCACATTGAATTTGAGTCAGAATTCCAGCTGTACCGACTTACTACAGTTATGGCATCAGGCAAGTTCACAAAACTCCTTGAGCCTGTTTTCCTACCAGCAAATTGGGCATAATAATTGTCTAGTTTGCAATGTTCTTGGAAGAATGGAGACAATGAATGTAACGTTCTTGTCAAAGAGTAGGTGTGCGAGACATGGTAGCTCCTATTAGAATTACTAAGGTTATTATTATTTATGTAAATATTCTTTTTTCAATTAAACTACACACACCTTGAAGGCAAGAACTCCTTTTCCCTTCTCATGGTAGCAGGCACATGGTAGATACTATTGAATCTGTGTAGATTGATCAAGACAGATATGGCACAGTGAATGCTTGGAGGAGAATCCCACAATACTAATTTAAGTAGTTCTACATGCTGACAGTTAGGGGGAGCCACTGAACCTTATCCTGACACAGGAGCAAGGTCACCTCGGTATAGGTTCAGTGGCCCTACTCTATTGTGACACCCTTTTAAATGACGAAGAGAAAAATGCCTTCAAAAGTATTTGAAGAATATTTATTTCTAATGTGTATGTAGCAATAAAATCATACAGAAAAGTTGAAACTTTTAAGTCATTGTTAGAAGTGAAACTAGAAACTCAATTTGATTTAAATCGGCTTACATATTGAGGGCTAAATAACGTAAGGTTCTAGGCTAGACATGAGAAAGTAGATAATCTATGGTCCTTGAGTTTAAAAAGTTTACTGAAGAGAGAAAATACTTACATTACAACTAATTCTTGAAGTGGTAGGAAAATTTCTGTTCACTGTTCTATCCATTAAGAAATGGAAATGTAAAATAAGATCCTGGATCTTAAACAATAGGGTATTATCAGGACAGTAAGAACATTGTGCTGATATCTATACATATTTATGCTCAACATTGACCATATTTTAAATTGCTGGGAAGTAAAGTCACTTAGAGTATTGCAAGATGGAATTTATTACAATATATAGAAACAATGCTTTCCCCTCCTTTCTTTAAACTAACAAGAAAAAATTACTTCCTTCCTTAAAAGGCTCATTTTGAATTCTCTCATGCTCCCTGTATCTAATGGTTTCATTTACACAGATATATATGATGAGATAGATTCATGTGTGTGAAGTTTTTTTCCCTCCAATATAAAGAGATCTACTTTGGCTCACTTTTAACAATAACCTGAATATTGTATTCATGAGAGTTGTCAAATCGAAAATCCTTTAACTGAACTGAACCATGTTTGTAGGGTTTTCAAGTATTAAAAGATAAAAATCAGCATTTTTTCTGGCTACATTTACTGTGTGGAATGAAATCCTCCTAAATCATAAGAAAAAAAAAATACCTTTGAAAGTATCTGAATGCCAAGTCTATTTTAAATAAAGCATCAGATTTGGAATTACTGATCTCAGTTCTTCTTTCACTTCAACCAAATATCTATTAGATACTTGTATAGGTCTGCTTGATGCTATAAGGAATACAAAAATGAACAGGGCTTGGCTTCTACCATTCATTGTTTAGTGGTAGCAAATTCTTTCCATATTAGGAGACATCTCCCTTTGTAATGTGAACACACTGCATCCCTCATCCAGAGAGTGCCTTTCTGTGCCTTTTCAAATCAGGATGGTCAGATGACTTACTTTGAAAATTAGAATATGAACAAGTAACATGTGAGTTCCAGAGTCCAGGCTTCAAGAGACCTTGAAACTTTTTGTCCTTTCTCTCTTGGAACCCTGTGAACACAAGCTGATGGCTACTTGGAGCCCTGGCTGGTGTGGCTCAGTTTGTTGGAGCATCATCCTGTAACCTAAAGCTTGCGGGTGCAGTTCTCAGTCAGGGAACATACCCGGGTTGTGGGTTCAATTCCCAGTCTGGGTGCATACAGGAAGCAACTTATCAATGTTACTCTCTCTCTCACATCGATGTTTTTCACTCCCTTCCTCTCTCTCTAAAAAAGGCAATGAAAAAATGTCCTCTGGTGAGAATTAAAAAAAAAAAAAAGACTACTTGAAGATAAAGGTCCAGCTCTCTAGCTTATTGAGCTGAGCCCAAATCACAGCTGACCCTATAGCTGAGTACAGTCAGTGAACCCAGGTAGACCCAGGAAAGGACTACTATTTTTATCTCCAGGGTTTTTTTGTTTTGTTTTGGGGGTTTTTTGCAAGAAATATGGCAAAAAAATAAAAAATTTTCACTTCTCGGTTTCAAAAAAATCCCAAAGAATATTGCATCCTTGGAACTTTCAGAAGTTGATGTGAAGAAGGTCCCTTGTGTAGGAGGAATTGCATGGATATGCGCAACACCTCTCCTTAATAAGGAACAACATGAGAATGTATAGGAAATACAGCAATGCAGGAAATACTCCCTTACACAAAGAGATACTCTAGTTAAAAAATTTAGAGTTTATATTATGTTTCAAGAAAACAAAATGTCAGGATCACAACCACTCCTAAGCATAACAAGGAGGAATTTTTCAGCATTTGAAAGGAGGAAAAATGAAGGGAACTTTGAGGGCTTTTTATAAAATCCAGTAGAAAAAATTCAAGGCACCCAGCAAAAATCCATAACAAAATTATTAGGTTGTTCTCAGACTGCTCAGCAGGCCATGGTGCCAGAAAGCAAGCTAGCAAACCCCATCAGAGCCCGGACTCCAAGCCTCTGAGCCTGCGTGTACCCTGTCAAGCCCTTCTTCAAGTGTGAAAACGACAAGAGCACGGCATCTGCTCGAGCTCGCAGAATTCAACCAGCGGGACCGCGTCCTAAATAAGCCATTGGAACATCTATGCCAAGACAATGAAGCACATATGCAAACAAGTCGAGAATAGGGGGTTCTTGGTAAAAGGACAGGTATTGAGCAGAAAAATTAGTAAGATGCAGAGATAACTGTAAATATTTGTTTTAAATGGTTATAAAATTGACTACTAAAAGGTAATTCTAAGTGAATTAAATGATTACTTTTATTTCTAAGATAATGGAAAGCAAATGATGGCATCCATAACCACAGAGTTAAGAAGAAAATCTAGGATTAGATTGGTGGAGTGTAAAGGAAATACGATTACATTTCTTACCTTCCACAAGAGATAATTTTCAAAATTACTAATTTATTCCTTAAATTTAAGAAATTTAAATTTAATTTAAATTAAGAGTTAATTTAATACAGGTATAATATTTTCTTTGAAAAATCTAATTAACAATTATTAAAATTAAAACCACAAAGTTTATCTCTTAAATTATTGCCAGGAAAAGCAAATAAATACAAATGTCTATTGCAAAAATGAACAGGCAAAAAATGCATATAAGTAAATAGCAAAAATAAAAATCATTAAACAGTAACAACACCGTCCATAACAATTGTAACTTTTAAGAAACACATCTAAAACAAAAATAACACAGAAAAGCTTAAAACAATAAAGGTGATCAAAGCATAGCAGATGATTCCAAAGGAAGAACTATAGAAGCAGCATTTTAATATCTGATACATCAAAATAGCTAAAAAGAAAAAGAGCATTTTTTATAGATACAAGATCTATAATTGATGCTAAAGATAAAAATGAATAATATAGTACTTATAAAATGCAAGTCTATTGAGAGATTGATAAAACAGTTATATTGGAAGAATTTGACATACTGCTATCAATTTATGACAGAATATATAGGCAAAAATAAAGGTATAAAAGTTGATAAAAATAAAGAACAAATTTATCACTATTTGTAGAATATGTGATTATATGCTTGAGATTTAAGAAAATGAAAACTTTAAAGTGAATAAATATAAAACAAATACACAAATATTTATACATTAGAAATTCTGCCTGCGATGGTAGAATAGGCTGGAGTCAGGAGCAGCAGCCTTTCCCCAATCAAATAGAAATGTGGGATGAATATAACTTTAAGATGTTGATTCATAGCTGAAGTCAAAAGTAAGAAAGGGAAAACTCCAAAACTCAAAAACGAAGCAAGAATCATCAAAGGGATGAGGGACTAGAAGTTTCATAAAGCAACAAAACCAGATCTGTCTTTCAGGGGCTAGAGTTCTAATGCTTCTATGGAAATAAGATGGAAGCCAAGGCCTTGGGACTAAAACTAGAACTGTCTCTCCACATAGAGGGAGGAGTTGGAAAATGGGGAAATCCTCATTGTAACAGGATACAGAAAATTCTACCTACCTATCATTGGGCATAACATAGAATAGGGCTTTCATCTAAATCCATAGAGAAGTGGGCAGAGTCTCTGCAGGTGACTTTATATTATCTGTATTAAAGACCCCACCAGAAAACTGTTAGAACTAATGCTCAAATTCGGTAAATTTACAGGATACCAAATCCATATACAAAAATATCAGTTTCATTTCTATACACTAACAACAAACTATCAGAAGAAAAATTAAGAAAACAATCTCATTTAAAATAGCACCAAAAAGAATAAAATACTTCGGAATGCATTTAACTAAGGAGATGAAAGATTTGAACACTTTGAAAACTAGAAAATACCAATGAAAGAAACTGAAGACACAAATAAATGAAAAGATATTCTGTGTTCATAGATTAGGGTAATTAATATTGTTAAAATGTTTGTACTACCTAAAACAATATACAGATTCAGTGCAATCCCTATAAAAATCCCTATCAGTGCCTTTCTGAAAGAATGATTTTAAAGGTGGGTAAGTTCAGAGAGAAGTTAAAGCATTCTTTCTTTCCTTGTCCTGGATGAGAGCAGAGTGACTGACTGACTTTGGACTCTTAAGGAAAATATGCTAGTAAAGCATCCATATTAAAATTTGAAGACTAACATGCAAAATAATAGAAATAAATAAGTTACAAATCCAAAGTGTGTAAGTGAAGAAAAGCAGGAAAAAATGAAGTTGACCAGACCAACAGAGAGCAGTGCTCAATGAGAGTATGGTGGTAGTAACACACTGCATTGTGGGAAGGGGAGATGGGTGCTCTCATAGACTGATGGGAATAGAGGCCAAAACAACCACCTGGCAAGCAATTGGACTATATGTACCAAGAGCCATAAAAGTTTTTGTAGCTCATTAATTCAAGTTCTTGAATTTACGCTTAGGGGGGAAAAACAAAGATGTGGCAAAATATTTACATAGAGAGATGTTCAGTAAACTAGTATTTATATTGGCCAAAAAATAGAAAATAACCTAATGTTCAGAATTAATTGAGCTTTAAACTATCCAGTCATAATTTTGTGCTCAATGCATACTTAGTAAAGTAATAAAGTAACCATGATATAATTTTAAGTGAAAAAAAGAGAGAATAATAAAAATGCACTGACATTTATTGAGCACTAAGTATGGGTTGGTCATTTTTTTTTGAGCTTTTATTTGCATTAACTCCTTTAATTCTTTAAAAAACTTTTTTTTCTTGTATCTAGAGAGAAGGGAAGGGAGGGAGAAAGAGAAGGAGAGAAACATTGATATGAGAGAGAGACATCGATCAGATCAGTTGCCAGGAGGCACACCCCAACCAGGGACCGACTCTGTAACCCAGGCATGTGCCCTGCTCTGTAACTGAACCTGTGAACTTTTGGTCTGAAGGACAGTGCCCAGTCAACTAAGCCACACCAGCCAGGGCAACTCCTTCAATTCCCCTTACAACCCTTTGAGGTTGATGCTATTATTCTCATTTTACAGGTGAGGAAATTTAGGCACAGAGTGTTTTAAGTAACTTGCCCAAGCTTGTTTAGCTGATAAGTGATGGAGTTCTGATTGATACCCAGGTAATCTGGACACCGCATTTGAGCTCTTGACCACTGTAATATTCTATCTAGATTCATAAAGCTATGCATAGTATAAGCCCAATCTTTTGTGTATGTGCAAAATACACCTCAATTTTCAATGTAAACAGTGGCTATAGCTAAATGAAGGGGTTATGAATGATTTCTAATGTCCTAACACTTTTTCTGTTTTCATCATTATTTTTGATAAGAATGCTTACTCTTATAGTCATACAACCCTTCATGTTTAGGGTAGAGTAATTAATCCATTTGACAGCCAGTCTACAATATTACCCAACAGGAGCTTGCCTCCCAGTTCATCACAGAATTGTACTCAAGGACTAGCTAGTAGAAGTTTGATATAATGTGGTGGTCCTTAAACCCTTTTGGGGTGTGAACTTCTTGAGAATCTGGTGGGAGCTGGGCACCTTCTCTGCAAAATGCATGCCTCTAAAATTTTAGGTGATTCACAAGTTCCCATTAGCAAACTATAGACCAAAAGTCTCTGCCCTCCGGTTAAGAACAAACCAGGTTAAGGTATCTCACGTATCCAGCAGCTTCAATTACCCAGACCACTGCAGAGAACAAGGAAGAAAGCTTCTCCCATGTTTCTCTCCCCAACTAAGGCAACTTTCACCTGGTGATCTTGGTCAATGTCACTGCTCCTGTCCCTTCTCCTGGGTGACTAGATACTAAAGGGACCAAAGCAGTAGAAATTTAAGTCTATTAATACAAAAACTGTGGCCATGGTAGAAAGGCAAGGTTTATATGGCAAATGAGAACAGGGTGGTATCTCAGGTGAAGGGACCAAAGAGAATGGGTCCAATGGCAATGTTCTTTGGGTCGCCATCGTTTTAGAGTAGGTGTTTAGGGAAGACAAGAGGTAGAGTGAAAGATAAGCAGAAACAAAAGCTATTTTATTTTTGCCCAATATAGCTTTGATGAGAGACAAAGACTTGCTTATATTTAATAGCTAGAAAAGTCTAAAAATGGAAATGCAAAGGATAGTCACCACTTTGTTAAAAATAGTTTGTAGTCCAAGTATAAAAGAAGATATAGGCTCCTTCCTATTAGGTTGCTGGAAGTATTACAAAGAGTGGAGATGCGTAAGTCGGAGGAGCATGTAGCACATGAATCCAAGGTTGGAGAAACCCTGGAAGAAAAATTGCCCAGGTCTTCAACTTCGCACAGCTCCAAACAGATGCTGCAGTGGAAAGCGCTTCGTGCCCTGCCTGCTGGTGCATCAAGCAGAACCGTACTTCTGGGCATACAGCGAGATGGTAAAAAATTCATGCACTGCTACAGCTTATTTACTTTATTCCTTGGGATTCCCCAGAGATCCTCACCCAAAGCACATCATTCAACAAGCTCAGTTTCCTGGCTTTCTCATCCACAGAAAATAGAAGAAGAGAGGCTTTTAAAGCAGGCCCACGAACAGTAACAATTAACAGCTCAGAGGGGAAAGCAGTACTAAAAAACATTGGAAAGTGCATATATCATGGCAGTATGGGCCATGTAGCATGAGGACAAAGTCCATATGCCCCAAGATTCCTCATCATGATAGCTATGACAATAATTTATATTCATCAGTCACCATATGTCATGAAGAAAGTATGAAATTGTATTTAACAGAGTAGGGAGTACATAATGCATTCTAAGGGATTTTTTTTTTCCATTTTAACCAGAGCTGAATAAAATAAAATTTAAAAATTGGCCCTTAAAAGGCAGCCCCCAGATGTAATGTCTTTGGCATGCAGTAGAAAGATGTATGGTAAATGAGGTATTGCAGTATTATTCTGGGAAATTTCACAGATCAAATATCAAACTGAAATACTCTACCTGCGGCTATGTGATATACCAATCAATATGCATGCTATAGAATTATATGATGAATGAACTCATCATAAACTCACGAGAAAATGCATGACCAAAGTCTAAACAAACCTGTCAGGTTAAGGAGAATGAACACTGAGTAGATATAAGAGGTCATTTATATAAAATTGAAGAGTTGAGAGAAAATGATGATAGTCCTCTGCTTCTGCCATGATTAGATAAGAAAATTAGATGATGGCCCCTGACCTCATCACACAGTGGATGGAGCGGCCATAGAAGCCACAATGTTGATTCCCATTCTCTGCTCCGCTTGCCCCTTTGCATCTTAAAAGATACTCTCCATCTTCATTTTGTCATGTTGAGAATTATTAGGCAAGGGGTAGACAGAGCATCCTAGTCTCTTCCTTCCTCATTCTCAGGTTGAACTTCACACTACTCCAGGACCCCCAACAAGAATATTGTCATTGGAAAGAGTCTAGAAAAAGCCTCTCTTGTTTGGCCTTTCCATTGTTCTGGACTTCTTCCCACAAGTTAGTCATTCAAGAGGATGCCACTGAGCCCTACTCTGTGCCCATGGATACCGAGGAGAAAAAGGCATGACTTCCTGCCTTCCAGGAGCTTCCCTAAAGCATAAAAAATGCCTGCAGTAAGGCAGATTAGTGTGCCAGGCATTCAGGGAGGAAGAAAGTGGGAGCTCAGTGCTGCTCCAGCCATGGACAAAGTTTCTTAGAGCAGATATGAGCTTTGAAAGATGAGTGGGACTTGATTTGTTCTCAAGCATGAAACCCAAATTCCTATGGCAAGCAGAGCCTTTCGTTCCTGGCCTCAGCCTGCACACCCCACCCGCAGCCTCATCTCTCTCCATGTGAGCCCATGTTCTCTGAGCAATGGAACCAACAGGGGCTCTCCCAGTGGGGCAAGCTCTTTCTCTCCCTGGATCACTGCATGGTGGGCTTTTTGTCTCAAACAACCTCCCTCGCATTTCCTCCCCTCCACTTGCTCAATCTAACTTCTCCTAAGTTAGAAAATGCCTCCAGGAAAGTTTTTCTGAGGCCCTAGCTTCCCAGATGGTTTAGATGCCCCCCCTTTTTTTTTAAATTTAACAACCATTTTTATTTATTGGTCTTTAGGTGGGTGGTGGGTGGGGTAGAGAAACACCAAGTTGCCTTTTCACCTATCTGTGTATTCATTGGTTGTTTCTTGTATGTGTGCTGACCGGGGTAGATGCCTCCTATCTGTGCTCCTGTAGGGCCCTTGCTCACTCATTATGGGATTGTAGACTGAGCGGGAAGAACTACATAAGCAAAGGTCAGGAAAAGCTGGGATGAGGGGTGGGGAGAAAGAGGGGGAGGGAAAATCATTAGACTTAAGTGGCAGATGTTCTTTGGATCAGGAACCCGATAACAGCTCTGAAGGTTTTATGCAGCAAAATGTATGGCAAAGACACTGAACCAACTTTATTAGGGGGACATTAAAAGTTAATGAGCAGGGATTTCCCAACAAAATTTGAGCAATCAGAGATCAGATGGCACAGTCCCCAACAGGAGACCCAAACATAATTAGGCACCATGAAGAAGGAAAAAGAAACACTAGGATCAAACCTCCAGCCAGCCCTATGAGTTTGTCCCAATTAAATGACCTCTATTGAAGACGAGGGTAATAATATGTCCTTCAAAAATTGCTGAGAAGGTTAAGCAACATGACACAAGGAGCTACTCAGTGGCTGGGGCATTACTAGTATCAACATTCTCTAATCCAGAAAGATGCTCAATGTTATCTGTGGGGATGCCATACTTGAAATTAAATCCAGAGACACTTCATGGGGAGTGCTGGAGATAGGGAAGAAATAGAGGCAAAAAGAAGATAAAAATGATGAGAAACAGAAATAGAATGTTCAAAGAAAAAACAACACATCACTTTAAAACCTTCACAACAAAATTTACCCTCTCTTTATTTTCCTGTCTGATGTTATGTTTGGCAGTATAGTAGCAATAACTTCCACAGCTTTATAGTAAACAGCTTCTAAGCATGATTTACAACCTTAGCCAAGTGCAGACATTTAATCACTCCCTGTAGCTGTTTAAGGTTCCGGAGATCACCCTTAGGAGTGATTATCTAGGAACCATATTTAAAGGGCAGGAGAGCCGGTGTGTGGTTATAGCAATGACGTTCAGGGCTCAGGGACTTGGGGGTAGAGTTTCCTTCTCAGCTCCACAGTCTCTCCTCCTTGTAAAGGGATCAAAGATGCTTGCTGGCTCATTGAGAACTCAGGAAAACAGTCAACAGCCTAGAAAAGCTTCAAATCATACAGGAAAAGTCCCCATAGCTTGCAGTGCACCCTTTTAAGAAGTCAGCTGTGCCCGTGAGAAACTCTAACAGTGAACACAGCATACATGTAATACTATGATTAGAAACTGCCCTTCTCCATGCCCTCTTTTATTGACCATGGTCTTTCACAGAGTAGACACAGGTCTGGCCCCCACGGTAGCCCAAATTCAAGTGGAGTCATTGAGCAAGGGCAGCACTGGCTGCTGTATCTGGGCCATGCCCTGAGAAGAAGGAAGTTGTCCTTAGACCGTTAAATTTCTGGCCATTAGAGGAGACTTTTTTTATCTACAAGACAATAAGTGCCATATCTTTTAAATTCCTCGGTTGTGAGTGTGAGCTTGGGAGGAGCAGCTGGCCTGGGAAGATATGCTGTCAATAACAGCTTGTTCTCCTGGTCCTATGGTCCCCACTCGCCATGAACCCGCCCTGCCTTTGTAACAGTATTGCAAAGCCACATGACCTCTGATAACTTCCTGAGGGCAGCCACCCAGCTAGGCAGAGACACAGATGCTATGTTATCTCAAAGCACAGACCCCACTCTCTCCCATTCCATCCACATGGGAGATGGCTTCTAACACACAAGCTTCCATGGACCTGAGCTCAATCAAAAGGGGATATTGACAGTGGCAGAAAGCAGCTAAGCCAGGACTAAGTGACATTAGAGGGTAAGTGCTGAAAAATGCCTGGTAAAGAATTTTTGTGGAGGAAGAAGGGGATTTAAAAGAACTATTTGAAGAGCTGTTTGGTTAACCCACCTGACAACCCGTCATCCAGTAGGGTGAGGGAGCAACATAAAATATACTAACTTTGTTCCTTCATCGTCAATCACCAGCTTTCTCGGATCTCGTGACAGAGTTATATTCTATTTTATATAAGATCTTGTAACTGAATGAGAAATCATATCTTGGGCATTTCAGACTGGATTAGGGGTAGAAGTGGGAAAAGCACCTGAATTATGGAGAAAAAGAAACGGACGCCTGTGTGTCAGACTCCTTCCCTATCTAGGATCAGTTAATCCTCCCAGCTCTACAAGGTACATAAGATTATTAGCAGACGAGAAAGACACCCAGGGTTAGAGGAGGTACGTAACTTGCCAAGGTCACGGAGCTAGTAAGCTGCAAAGCTGGGGATCTGTTTGCCAACTGAAGGCTTGCCTATGAATACATTTTAATACAAGGAATGAATAGGCAAAAATGACAGATCCCATCGCTATCTGAAGTCAGGCTCATATTAAGACCGCTTTTTGTAACGTATTCCAAGCAACATCCAGATTCTTTGGGGGGGGCTGGGATTTTTAATATTCAAAATTGTTGTCACTATTATTATTGTCCGACCATTAGGGCAGAAGCTGGGTAGGATTCTCAATGTTTGAGTTGCCCAGTTTCGGAGAGACTGGAGGATGTAGAGACAGGATTTGCCTTTGGAGCTGAGATCTTTTTCAAGTCTTTTGAGATATTGAGTGAGTGGTGGAGGTTTGCTTAGTGAAACCTCACTTAGAGCCCTCCTGATCGTCTGATTTCGTGACCTCAAAATTTGGCAAATGAGTTCTAGTAACGAGCTGTGCGGCACAGCACTTTAACTGTGGAGTTGGGTTCGAGATCCAGTCCATTGTAGCCACTTACAAGCTGTGTGACCTTGGATAGGTGACCTAACCTCCCTGAACCTCAATTTCACCATCTGTAAAATATGGATATTAATAGTTCCTATGTAAGAGCGTTGCTGCTTGCCACGTGGTAAGCACTTGGTAAGCACTCAACATTATTTATTTCTGTGGTTATAATAACTGTCCTTCTCTTCAGTTCATGTTTGCTCATTCCTAAAGTCATAACAACTGGAAAACTGATCCAGGACAATTTTGGGAATATTTCTGAAGCAAGAACAGACAGCTACACATTTTCTTAAACCTCTGTCAATAGGCCTTGGGATTTCGGAGGGGCAGTGAGGGGGGTACCTCGTGGCGCTGGTGAGAAGCATTAAATCCACCTGGCTTGCCTCATCTCTGTTTGCCTCACCAATACTCGAGCTCTGATACATTAGAAATCTGTCCCCTTTCATATCACAAGTTCTGATACTGAGGACAGTCAACTGAAGGAGGCGCACACCCCCTGCTACTTGTAAAAAGTTCTTTTATGCTCTTGCAAAAGTCAAAGGTGAACCTCCATCAACCGTCTTATTTATAGTTTGAAGGGTTATATCCCACCTAGGGCCTCTGGGTTTTAATTAGAAGAAAGAACCTACTTCGTGCCATCTTCCAGTGCCAGATCACACCACAGAGTTGTTGGGATGCTTGCCACATCAGCCCTCTGGGGGTTACCACAGGTCAGCAATAACCGGTGACGTTTGAAGGAGCTTCTATCTGCAGCACATCCATCAAATAAATTGCTGTGTAGCGTGAGGGGACAGGAAACAGCTGAATGCTGTCCCAGAAAAAAAATGCTCCCTAAGAACATATTCCAGGTTGCTTTCTACGTTATAAAGTAAACATGACAGTGTCCTTGCTTTCAGAATTGTGAAGGCAAGAAGGTCAAGTCCCCTAGTAGCATTCATCTTCCCGTCATTTAATGCCTGGAGGGACTGGGAGGACCACTGTGAGATGCCATTCTGGGATGATGAGCTCACTGTCTCACTGTGAAGATCAGGAACATGGCCTTTGGACCTTCAGAAAGTCACACAGAGTGAGATGGCTGTAGTCATTGAGTATGTTTAGCAAGTGCATGAAGGAATGAACGAGGTTTGGATTTGTCCCACCAAAGAACAAGTCCTGTCTGTTGGTCAGTGCCCCATTCACTTTTTCCTTTGCACAAACTGAAGCTCTAAGTTCCTCTCCACTTCATTCTTCCCTGCTCATATTAGGACCAGACAGGCCCTCAAGACATTGAACCTCCAGAATTATCTTAACTTTCTGTGCACTAGCTCCTAACGCGCGTTTTCCACTGCCTGAAGCCTGATCAGAACGGCCTTATTGTTTACGGGGAGCCTTATCGGTCCCTGTGCCTCTTGGCTGAAAGAGGGAGCTGAGGGAAGGCAAGAAAAACCTAAAAGTTGGATGCTGGGTCCACTCTGCCACTTAGCAACATACCAGTGATTCAAATGTTGATTGTAAGAGACTTTAGAAATTCTGAGTTCAGTGTAGGAATGAGACTTTAACTAGGACTTTGCAAAAAAGCAGTCTGTACAGTCAGACAGCCTAGGAAAGAATCCCACCTCTGTTATATATTACCTATACACAACATAGATCCTTGTGGGACTATGGAAGGGATTAGAAACATATATATACTAACACTTGGCACAAAGGCACTTAACAAGGGTAGTTATTGGCATTGCTGTTAGGACCTTTTTAGACATTCTCCATTAGGGGTTCTCAAAGTATGCTCCAGCTCCCCTAAGGACTTTGAAAGTATGAAGGTGGTCTTTTAGTTTGTTACAGTGTCTGGCGGAGGGGATAAACTTTCCACTCGACACAATCTGACACATTAACAATTTAGCAGCTCCAAATGCCAACTGCACTCCTTTTGAGAATCACTGCCCTTGAACTTCAGATCCTCTCCACTGTCTCACTGTACTCATCCACACACTCATCCCCACCAAGAAACCCCCTTACAGCCTTTCAGAAGCTCCACAGATATATTGAAATACCTAATCACTCAGTGACTGAACAGTTGGCTCCAGGTGTCTTTGAAATGAACTTGAAATTGGAAGCTTTCGATCTCAGCCTGTTTTTGCCTTTGATGAGTCATATATTTCCCCAATTAGAAAGTATCGTCTCTTTGAGCCTCTTCTTCATCATCTCTCACTTAGTGATACTACAACTCCCCAATGGGCCCTGGCTGGTGTGGCTCAGTTGGAGTGTTGCCCCATAAACTGAAAGGTTCGTGGGTTCGATTCCCAGTCAGGGCACATGCCTAGGTTGTGGTTTATGTTCCCAGTCTGGTCAGGGTATGTGTGAGAGGCAATTGATCCACGTTTCTGTCTCACATCGATGTTTCTCTCCCTTTCTCTCTCTCTCCCTTCCCCTCTCTCTTAAAAAAAATCAATAAGGATGTCCTCAGGTGAGGATAAAAAAAAGTACTCCCCAGTGGTTATGAGAATTCAACCAGAAAATGTGCATGGAATTGCCTGGAAACCATAATGTCCTATGCAGTTGTACAGTATGTGGATGTACAGTGTTATGTACTATAATCTAATTGACTAGGAGCCAACTTAGGGCTCTTTCTTCCCTTGAGAAATCTGATTGGTCTAAGCAGTGCTGTGCCAAGCTATACTGGAGCATGAAGCACAAGGAAAAATCAGTGATTCTTATCCTGCCTACTTGAAATTTTTTCGTATACTGTTCACAGGAAATTTTTGGCATTAATTTTAATTTTAAAAATATTGTACGACAATATTATTGACTTTGATTCCTGAGTGTTTTGGTGGCCTCTTAAATTTTGTACCCTGGGCAAATGCCCCATTCCCTCAGTGTTGTCCTGGCTCCAGGTCCGAAGTCTTGATTCAGGCTTCTTAACCCTAATCCCACCGGTTGTGCTTTAATCCAAACCTTTTATCCCCTGTTATGTATCGCGAGGAAAAGCCTACTATTGGATTAGTTGCCTTCTTAGAGTAATTCCATATACTTGACAGTAGTAATCGAGTTGTTCATCAGCCCTCTTTTCTCTCTATTAAATCACCATCACTTAGCGCTTTCTTAGAGCGCCTCACCTTCCTTACAGAACCAACTTTTCAACTAATTTTTAACCTGTCGATTTCTGAACACTTCATTGTGATAAATAAATAATACACTGACAAAAACCTGTCCAGTATAATTTTATATATTATGATTTGCAATGCATTACTGTTTTTTCCCCACTTCAGTAGCCGGGGACCTGCTGGTCTACACATAGCACTAGTGGATGCTACTGTAGTCTCTTGTGGGGCTTTTATTATCTGGACCCCACCGATGCCTTTCTTATATCCTGAGAATACAATAAACACAATAGGTAGAGGCCCTAAGGCCAGATGACTTCTCAGAGCTGCAGCTGGGCTACAAAGTTCTCTCACCATAGAGAACTTTGGAACATGGTGGCTTGTAGTCTCAGTTGCATTTTTCATCCTTTTCTAGGTAGAGAAAAGTTGGTCATGGCATCAAATCCTGCCACCCTTAGAAAGTACATCTTGTGACCCAGTACCATAGATATTTGCCTGATTTGAATATTTTTCTTAAGAAACATCTGACATTTAATGAACACCAACTAGTGCTAACTAACCTATAATCGTTATCATCCCCACTTTACGGGAGAGAAACTGAGGGTAGTAAGAATTTAAGCAACTTGCTCAGGGGCACGTGGCTGGTTGGGAGGCAGCTGAGATTTGAAGCCAGCCATCTGGCTTCATGGTGAATTTAATCGCTAATCAATCCCGCCTCTTGGACGCCATCACGTAGGGCAATTCAGGTTAATCCTTGCAAAAGCTCCACATGTCAGGTATTATACCCATTTCCACTTGATGAAATTGAGACTCCAGAAAGTAAAATAACTTGACCAAATTCACTCTTTTTTAACTGCGTGAATTCCATGAAAAACATGCTCACCTTTCCCTTTCCACATGAGGAGTATTCCTGGCCAAATCAGGCTATATGGCCAAGTGCAAGTATGCAACTCAGAAAGAAACAGATTTCATTTTTATCCAACCTTAAGGCACAAACTGTGAATCCTTGCCAAAGCTGATACGAGTTTAGGTGAGATGAGAGGGCTCATGAAGCAACAGTTTCCCCTTAGGTCTCCATCGCATTCCAAGGTGGCGAGCTAAAGTGTAAACTCCGCTGACCCTGAAATCTTCATTTTATGAATGAATATGTGGGTGCTGATTTAATCTCATATATTCAGCTCAGCCCAGCAGCCTCAGAAAACACAGCAGTCAGATAGCCTCTGCTGGTGCCCAGTTTCCGGGGGAGGCCCGTTGCTGATCCTGCCCGGAGCGCTGCGGCGGCTCAGCGGTCACACCGGCCCCGGGCAGACGCGGCCCTGCCTGCGTCTCTGGAGGATCCCGCTTCCCAGCCCTCACTGTTCTGCCCTTTTGTTCATGGTGTCTGAGTCTAGATGAATGAGATTTACATAGTTTTAATAAATATTAATAACCATTTTAATCTCAGTGAACCTTTCGTATGAGACGTTCAAATCACTTCTCAGCCATCTCAGGCTCCCAATGAGGGAGCAGTCCTCACTTGGCAAAGCTTTGCCAACTTCTTCAGGCCTTTTGGGTCCCATTTGGGCTGGATCTGTGTAGCAGGGAACATGTTCGAGAGGAAAACAAACGCTTCGGACGGGCGTGCATGCAGATCACACCCACTGACCCACTCCCATTTTCAAACATTGTATTCCTGTCTATATTTTTAATATATGTACCATAATCTATGCTCTGTTATTTTTGTAGTGGGATGTTTTATAATATTCATGATAATACTATAAGCTAATATGTATTAAGTGTTTACCATGCAGTGTTCCTAAATGCATTGTTTCATTCTATCTTTCAAATTACATTATTAGATAGACATCATTATCATCCCCACCTCACAAGTGAAAAACCTGAGTCTCAGAGAGGTTGTTTGTCCCAGGCCATAAAACCATTAAATCACATGATAGTATATCCACATTCTAAATGAGGTTTGTTTGCTTCTAATGATCTCTGTCTGCCCGTGGCATAGCCTTATCATCCACCTTTTCGTTAAAATCAAAATATTTGGAACACATTGTATTATACAGTTTGAAAAATAATGACTCAGGTAGACCCAACCTTGGGAGCAGAGGTGGTGAGAGAAAGGGAAAGAAAGAAATTACTTCAAAAAGCCAAGTGGATTAAGAGCCTGTAAAGTGAATTTGAAAATCTCTTTCTATTCATAGCATCAGGCTAAATGAGCTTCACAGTCATGAGCCATTAGAGCTGGAAATCTCAGGAATTACCTAGTTCAAGATTCTTATTTTACAGTTGAGGAAACTGAGGAATAAAGAAGTAAAGTGACTGACCCAAGGTAATCATAATCATAAACATGTGGATTATTTCCTCAGGTATTGCCTCTTCTTACTATTACGATTTATTATTAGTGTTCTTCTTAGTGCATTTTGAGATATACACACAGACCAAATGCTAATACAAAATAAGATATTTTGCTATAACATTTCTCTATGTGTAAGTCACTACATACTGGCATTCTATGCATCATGTATCATGGCAGATGGAAATTCTAGAACACTTACGATTAAGCACAAACGAAGTCAGCATGATTATTCTCCAGAATCACCCAAAATTTCCTGTTCTCAAATCCAAATGATAATGTGGCCTTCTCACAAGGACAGCCATCCCGTCTAGCTTAAGACTTCTGTCTCAGTGGAATTCTCCCACGGTAAGCGGGAGTCAGCACTTTACGTGTTTGCACCATTGCTGGACAGTGGGCTGCACCATGAGCTCTTTGCTGGCAGGGACTTGTGTTTTCATCATTGTCCTCAGTGCCTAGTACAAGCCCTGGCACAGTCTATACTCAATAAATGCCCATTGAGGCGACTGTAAAGACCTGGAGATCTTTCTCATCAATAAAACGTTGCAATGAAAGGCTCATCATTAACACGTACGGAATAACAGAGCAGAAACGTGGAAAAGTAGGCCAGGCTCAGGTGCAGGCCTGACCGAACTCTAGACTCACAGTGTGAAAATATTCAAATCCCTCTTCAGGGCGAGAACGCCCCATCCCAGGTCATTAACTGGAAAAGAGCCAGTGGTCCTGAAGGTGTCCAGGAGGCGTAGTGCCATGAGGCAGTGCCAGGGCACCCTAGAAATTTCTTTTAATTGTATTAGGAGAGGGGTTCTTTAGTGTGCTTTGAAAGTTATTTTTATTATTATCTTTAAAGCCATGTCTCCCCAAGTTAACAGAAAAATGTCAATGATGACACTTCTCTGAAAACTCAAGCCACAGGTGAAGTTTTGGGGACTGATTCATGCATTCTTTCTCATTCAACACATATAGGATATTATGCCATGTGCCAAGAGATAGAAATGAAAAAGACACAGTCTCCTTTCCTCAAGGAACTTGAAGTCTTGGGTGGAGGGGGGGAAACAGCACATAAGTAAACACACGATTACAGTAAAGCCGGGTTAAGACAAGTTGCTCTCAATTCAGATTACTGGAGTTCAACTCCCACTCCATATTTTACTAGTCGCATGGCACTAAATGGGTAAAATAGGGATAATAATAATACCTGTTATGCAAACTTCCTGGTGGGCTAAGCAATATATATACAGGCTTAGTAGAGTATGTGGTAAGTATGCAAGAACATTCGCTATGATAACAGTGGTTCTTACACTTCTATTGTAAATGCTTTAATGGTAATATGAATAGAGGAAGGACACCTAACTATAAAGGGTTGGGCGGGTGAAGACTACCTTCCTGAAAAACCATAAAGATGGATATGAATCAGATTGTGTCCCAGATGGCTGGAACTGAGGCAAGAAGTGGCTAGTCTCTCTAGGTTCTGACGGGACAAGTCCAAAGGCTTGGAGGTATGTAAAAGCCTCAGCTATTCAAGGCAAGGCTTATACTTCCAATGAGCTGGACCAGAGAACAGAAGAAGGGCAGAGGGGGAAAGAGGGGGTGTAGAAGGTAAGTCATAAAGGGCCTTCCTTTACTTTGAAGAATTTTAATCAAGAAAGTGATGTGACTGAATTTTGTAAGGGTCGCTCTGGCTACAATGTAGACAAGAATGGCTCAGGAGACACTAGACCAGAAGCAGGAACACCAGGTCGAAAGCTATTGCAGTGATGCAAGTGAAAAGAGCCCAAACTAAGGCAACAGCAGTGGGAGCAAACGGAAGAGGTCTGAGAGGTTTTAAAGAGACGGGTAGAGCGTGGCTATTAATTTGAACATGAGGAGCCAAGGCAAAGAGCAACCCAAGATGACACCCAGGTTTCTGGCTCAAGAGACTGGGTGGAGGGAAGAGCAGGTATAGCAGGGGAGATGCCACGTGTAGTTAGGGATGTGTTGAGTTTGTGGTTGTTTATAGGATTTTCAGGAAGAAAGTTCTAGCACTCAGAAGAAATACAGAATTTTAAAGTCATGGAGAAGATCCAAGAAACTATTTTACGTCTTGAAAACACTTGATTTAAAGCTGTCTCCTGAATTTATTTTTGTCGTGGTGGTTAAAGATGAGAACACTAAAGACAGAATATATGGTTCTTCTAGAAGATCAGCTTTCAATTTTATTAAAACAAATGACTTACTTTGATGAAGAGACAGATGACTTCTAAGGTGTCTTACAATTCTAAAACTATGATTCTGTTGTTCCAAAACACAGCCATGAGTCTGATATTACCTTTAGATGACAGTGAGCTTGTAGCCTTAAAACTTCCTTTGTGGGTATGTGGAATACACTTTTTTTTTTCATGAAAGCCCACTATCTCTAAAGCCATACCACCCCAAAGTGCAGTGGCTACACTTAAGAAAAAGAAAAACCAAGTAAAGACACTATCTACATTTACCTACTCTGGTCCCAATTGGCTGCGAACAGCAGGAGGATCTTCCTGCCGCAGTGGTCGCGGTTTTCCAGCACTCCGGGGAAGCCGTCGATGAGGGCCCTCTTAATGCCAGGGTCATCGGCCTTGAAGTTCTTAAACATGTCCAAATTTAGCTGGCGGTACTGGAAGTATTGGGCCAGGAGTCTAAAGGCATCTGCTTGGTGAAACTTCCTGGCTCGGAGAAATCTCAGGATGAAGGCATCATCTGTACGTAAAAATCCAATGTCAGGCCTGGTGATGATCATGTCCCTGACTTGCTGAATATCTTGATGTAAAACATCCGGGTTTTCATTCAGTTCCAGGCGAGCTTTCTCTATAGTCTCTGGACTGAGTCCAGCCTGTAAATGGGTCATCTTGGCCAAATCTCCTTTCCGCGTGTTTAATTTCTGATATTTGGGAGGAAAAGAAACTGGTCCCATTCACGTGATGGTCTGCTGAAAGCCTGGCCTGCTCAACAGTTGTTTTACTATAACACTGCTGCTGAAACAGACAAATCAAGGGTCTTCCTTCTGTTCCTGGAGAGCAGTAGGACTTCCAGGTGCTATGTGGTGGTAGCCCTCCAAAAGAGAAGCAAAACCCAGGCCATTGCTGCTGCAACACAAGAGAAACAAAACAGATGATAGAAAGAAAGTGCGGGCACATTAATTGGATCTGAGACAGAAAAGCAGTATATTGTTCTTCAGGTCTGATTAGATTAGGTATCCACAGAATAAAGGATAAATTATCTTTACAAAAGTATATTTAGCATAATTTTATTGACAAATCAAATGCATAATATATAAACATTTGAAATACGTCTGGAAATTTTTTGGTTACGTTGACTAGTTAACATAATAGTATACAGTAGAATTAGTAATAGATTGCACTTTTATTAATTGCCCTAAGAGACAGTAAGAAGAAAGATCCTTTCCTGTTACAAGATATTTTATGGGGCTATTCACAGACCCAGATATGACAGAGAAATTATGGCTGCTGTACAATTTACTGCTTCCCATTAGCTTCTTTTCTCAAACAGAAGTATCTTTCAAAGAAACTCCCCTGCCCCCACCTTTTTTAAAGCAATCATTTCCATCTTAACAATGAAAAAGGGTTAAAGATCACCCCACCCTAACCTCAAAGATACCTAATTACTAAAAACTGAACTAACAACAGTGGGAATTGGGGAAGGAAGGACAGGCTTATGGTTGGAATCTTGACCTTCAATAATCAAATTCAATAGCATTGGGAAAGGATGCTTACATGTGGACATTGACAAGGGGCTTTATTATTTGCCTTTGTCGCCCTGCTGCAGGGAAGCCAAAGGGACTTGACACTATGTTGCCTCCCTACCTAATGCAATGTCTATGTGGGCTTAAATATTATTCCATTTTATCTGAATCTTTGTTTTCAGATATTACTTTACTCATAATAATAATTGAGCATTTTATATATTCCATATGATTTTCCCACCTAAATGGTATAGAGAGGTACCCATATCTTTCTCATTTTATTTATTTTTTTGTGGCTAGTCTTTTTTTTTTTTTCATTTTAAATATAAATGTTTAAGCTCACACATCTCTTTGATCTAACCTGGAAGTTTCAAACATCAGAAGATATAAATAAACTCAGAGGCTTATATTTTTCCCCTAGCATTCTTAAGTCAACAGTACCTGCAATGAGAGGCAGTATATTTAGAACAAAGTCTTGATTTTAAGGGAAGGAAAGGAAATAGTAATGGAAAATAATGCAATGAACTATTTACAAGATTGGAAAAAACTTCAAAATCCATCTAGTTCAATGAACACCTAATGTTAAAATCCCTTCTCTGATAGCCTCACCACACCCCTTCAAAAGGTTTCCTTGTTTGGTGTCCCCCTCTTCCAGTTCACCCTTACACCCACTGCAGTCTATCTTTGACTGCTCTTACCAACCAATGATAAGGATGATCAAATAATTTATTATTGAAATTTAGACAGTAGGGGGGGCACTAATAATAATAATGCTAGAACAACAGGCATAAACTGGGACAGTCCCAAGCAAACCAGACAGATTGTCACCCTGTGAACCTCTTTCTCTTGCTACATCCAACAGACAAATTATAGTATCTATTATGGGTGACCTCTATTAGTATTTGATCCTGATGACTTCATCCTTTTTAAACGCCCCCCCCCATCTTCCCACTATTTCTGTGACTCCAAAGACCTTGATTTTTCTCTTAGCCTTTGTCCTTTCCTGCTCAGTCATCTCTTTCTGTGCTCATCACTTCGATGTGGCATTTCTCAGGTTCCCGCCCCAACATTTGACTATTCTACCTGGAGAGCTTCAGCCCAGAGCTCTCTCCTGATCTTCAGGCTACATATCCAACTGCCTACTGAACACCTCCACTTAGATGCCCTGCAGACACCATGAACTCAGTATGTTCAAAACTGAACTAATCGTACTTCCTCATTGTGAATTTGCTCCCCCACCTCTGTCTCTTAGTGACTGGCTTCATCTTCTGTAGTTTCCCACGCTAGAAGCCTGGGAGCCAGCTATTATTCCACCACCCCCCTTACCACCCACTTCCAGACAATCACTTCCATAATATTTCTCAGGCCTGCCCATTTTTTCCCACCCATTTTCACTGCCCTTGTTTGACCACATTACCCCTCACCTGTTCAGCACTGCAACATTCTCCCTGCGATACCCTTAATGCCAGCCTTGCTTTTCTGCAGTCTATTCTCTGTATTACAATTAAAATCTGCTCGTCACTCCTTGATTGACATCAATCAATAGTTACCAATTGTCCTAGGATAAAGTATAAAGCTTTGTAACATGGTTTGTAAGACCCTTCATCATCTGGTCCTTAACGGTCACCAACAGGCACACGGCGGCACTGCAGTTTCTTCTCATTTCTGTGGTCCTTGGCAAAGATGCTCTCTTTGCCTACACTGACCACTCATTAACTCCTCTGTGCCCTTCAGAAGCCACCCTGGAGATTACTTTCTCCAGGAAACCCTTACTGATCTGCAGAGGTTGTGAGCAGCACCAAAGCTGCTACCACACCTCAGTTTATTGCCTTTTTCCTCTCTCCCTCTTTACTCTGAATTCCTTGCAGAGAAGGGCTAGGTCTCATTCATCTGTGTATCCTCAGTACGGTGCGTGGTACAAAGAGATTTATCTTCATGAGCAGATCGACTTTGTTGTGTTCACCTCCTATTCTCGGTGCCTAGAACAGTGCCTGCCACAAAGTAGGTGATGTGTGTGTGTGTGTGTGTGTGTGTGTGTGTGCATGTATAATAAATGAATAAAGTGCTCAAAATGGTGTTTCAGTAAGTAACTATTTTCTCCTTCTGTTTGAGTACATTTGGGCCCAGTGAGGGTATTGCAGCTGACTTTTCATGTCTTCTCTCATTTACAAAGTATTTTTCCCCTGGGAGAATGCAGCGTGGGCACATTGAACTTCAGATCATCACCCCTGGAAGCATGCAAGGTGATGGTCAAAGTTCTAAGCCGTGGAACAATGTGCTTAGAGCACGAGGAATAGTGCTAGCTCGTCCCCTGCAGAAGATTTAAAGCTGCTGGGAGTAAGTTACTTTCCTTACAGTTCAGGGAGCTCCACAATGTTTTCGAGATAAATTACTATGGGTTGAAGGGGAGAGTTGAGGTTGCATTTTTCATGGCCCACTTCCACACATAGCTGTGCCTCCAATCTATAATATCTGAAATAAATTTTCTTCAATCTATATCTTTATTCTGTGCTCAGCATACAGTGGAAGATTCTGGGGAGATTATCCAAGCCAGGGTCACTGGGTTTTATACTTAAGATAAAATAGATATTTTTCATTAAAGGCAGATCCTTCATTTCAGAAGTCTGAATAGACTGCTACTTAAATAACAACTTCAACTGATAATATTTAAAGCACTAAAAATGCAATACTGTATAAGAATGTTTTCCAGGATGTAGTATTTTCAATTGCCTGTACTCTTTTGTTCATGTGAAGGATTTGGCTGTTGTTTAATTTTTCTAAATTGGTTAAACAAGTATAAAAAGATACATTATACTTGATATCACATGACTAGTTTTCTATCCTGGTGGTATTAATAATGATACCTATAATTTATTAATTATAATAACTGTATTTACATGTCCCAGGTATTTACATATTCTTCTTTTATATAGCCTATTATTTAATCTTTAAAACAACTGTATTAAATGAATATAATGTTGTCACTATTTTCAGAAGAGGAATCTGAGGCATAGAGAGGTTAAGTGACTTTCCCAAGATTACACAGCCACTAAGAAGCAGAAACTGGGTTTAAGCCCAAGAGATTTTTCTCCAGTCCCATGTTTTTTACTGCTACGCTTTTCTGCCTTTTATATGTAGCAAAGAGGTTCTAATATTTATTACTTAAGACCTTTGTGAAGTTCAGAAAGACAGTCCCTCTCAGCACCTCAACCTCCTTCCCTAAAATCCATTCCAAATTTACCATATTCTAGAAATGTAACTGTGCCTAAAGGGTTAAGGGACATTCCTAGGTAGCCTTGCATCACACCTTACAAATGTCCAGTTACCGTCATGTCTTCTTCATTGAAAGATAAGTGAAATTATTTAAACCCCAGCCGTCTATACCCTTTCCAGCTATCCAGTGTTTCTTCTTCTGTTATGTATTTTCCTTCAGCTAAAATGCCAGATCAAAGATCCCGCCACTCCATTGGAAGGGCTGATACTTCGCCATGCATAATGGAGTACCGAGGACAACCTGGGCATTGGAATGTGTTTGATAACCAACAGGAGCACTTCAGGCAAATCCGTGTGAACCTCAGAAGCCATCTTTCCCACTGCTGGTTGGGTCCCCGATGATTTTTTTTTTATTCAGAGGTTATTCCAAATACATGAAGAATAACTTGCCACACCCTCTGAGGAGCCCAAATAGAAGCTAACTTCTGCCTCTACTCCATTCTTTTCCGATGAACTAAAAGTTGTTAGTGGTATTTTTGTATAAGGGAGAGGAAAAAAGAGTCTGCATGTCATGATGTTTCAAAACATAGCATCTATAGATTCCAAATTCATACTTCATCTCAAGTTTCCATTAGAAAAATATCTATTTGTATATTTCCTCATTCAAAATTCAGTCTTAAGAAAGTGTACATTTGTAAGCACATGCACACACACCCCTATAAACACACACTAACATTTATGAGCCAAGGAGTCTAGGTTGAAAAGTCACTTCAAAAGTAAATTAATTCAAATGAAATCTATTTTAGTTATTTTATAATCTATTATTCTTATTTATTTTATTATCCTTAGAGGCACACATTAAATATAGTGAGAAACAATTACAATAATACCTGCATCTTGTTTACAATTATACATGTGTGTACTAGGCTAAATTTCAATAATAAATGCTTTTGAAATATTATTTCAAAGCATTTTCTATCTTTTTTTTTTCATTTTTACAATGATTCCACCACATGTAAAAGAAAGATAATTCCCTGGAAGATGCCGAGGATTATGTGGAATAATGTAAGCAAAAGTGTTTTGGAAATAAAAAGCTCCATGATACATTTATTATAATATTCTCATTGATATCATTAATCTGCTGTCTCTAGGTAAATAAAAAGACATTGAGGCCCGGAACAGCTAAGCACTTGACTTAAAGTTGGATAACGAGCTAGTATTCAAGTTGGAGGAAAACACAAACAAACAAGCATTCATTGACTACTTGTTATATTTATTAGGTGAAAGGATAAATCTGAGATTTAGATAAATTAAGTGTAACTGGAAGAACAAGCATTCGTGCCTCCTGGACCCAAAGCCCACACTCTGTCCATGACCCTGTCCTGACTCTCCGGGGAGGTGCTTTATCTTGCACCGCCCTGGGAACCCGTGCCCTTACAATCACTCAGGCACACAGCAGGCAAATGCCCACGCCCTACCAGTCCCAGGGAAGATGATTTAAGAGACGCTGTAAAATTGACCAGACTAGGAGAGGGAAGAGTAATTGTTGTCATGACCAGAAAGATAAAACCTATAAAGCCTAAATTTTGTTTGAAATATGGGAGCATCGATAACTAATTAACGATACTTCAAATGTGTGTTGCTTCTGGGTGTTCTTAGTGAGAAAGACCTCCCAGAACAATGGTAAGGGCAAAGAACAAGTTTAAGGGCATATAAAATTAAATTAACACAAATTAATCTCAGAGATAAAACTTTCCACATGAAAGTCTAATCAACTATCTTATCCATCAGTAACTCTGAATGTTATGTTTTTAAATTTTAAATATACACTGAATTAGGTTAACCCTTATGGTTCTTCACCTTTCTAAAATCTCACTGCAGATTTTTTCAACTGAATACACAACTTCCCTTAAGAATACAGAAAGGAATTTTTATACTGAATGAAATAAAAATAAATGCTGATAACACATCTAAACCAAACCTGAAAATCAGTGAACAAAAATCTTTTTCTAAGCACAATTCCATTTGAAATCTTCCCTGAAAAATGAAATGCTCCCTTACTGCCAAGTGAATCCTACATTTAAATCTTAGAGGTTGGTTAATTACAACATTTTTTGGTGCTGCCCAGAGAGGAGTGTTTTTTCCAAATGATGAATTTGAGTTTCACCATTAGGGCTTGTAGGGCTTCTCTGCCTAAGTGCTATGGCCCCCAATCCATCAACTTGCTATCAATCATTAGCCAACTTGTAGATATGAACTACCTGTGCCAGAGGCAGGGAGAGTAGTCTGGAAATATCTTTAATCATCTGAAGTATGGATGTCCAACCTGCAGCCCGCAGGCTACATGCGGCTCACGATGGCTATGAATGTGGCCCAACACAAAATCGTAAATTTACTTAAAACATTATGTGATCTTTTATGATTATGTGTTGCAAAGTATTTGATGTGTGGCCCAAGACAACTATTATTCCAGTGTGGCCCAGAGGCACCAAAAGATTGGACACCTCTAGAACCAGAATTAAGCCTCTGGCTCACAGTCGACTTTCATCACCTTTAGCTCAGTCCTGGCACAGGGCTGACCCTCGCCGTATAAATATTCACTGTGTCGACCCCCTGGGTGCCCTTTAAAATGGCAGCTTAACGCATAGTCATCTGCTCCCATTCGTTCTTGCTCTTAACAAATATTAAAAGTAAATTGGAATGAATTTCATCAGAGTAGAGGCACTGAGAACTTCTACCCAAAATAGATACCAGATCAGAATTAGAATAGACTGAGACTCAGATGACATGGACCTATTTGACAGAGGACTTCCAATGCCCTGAATTCTAGAATAATCTATAATCTTTTATTCTTTTAGTTTGGTTTGGGGCAGATAATGCAAAGAGTTGATGGCAAAGACCACTTGTAAGGATGGTGTGGGTTTGTCTGACACCGTATTAGCTACAATAGTTAAATGAAAGGGATATTTAGACTGGAATTTTTTATGCCATTAAACTATCCTCATAAGAAGTCATTGGCAGTCAATGCCCCAATTTTAAAAACTGATTAATTGTGCTTCTTAGGAGTAGTAATGGCAGGGAAAAGAAAGAAAAGCACTTGGAAGAGGGTGTTTCTCTAAGAATAGACTCTTTTTGAGGAAGAGGATCTGTAGGACTGCGAGGAAGGCAGGGATTACACAAAGATGGTCACTAAGGCCCCTCACTCCCTTTTCCACTCAGTGTTTTTCCCAGCACATCCATCGGACTCTTTTCTGGATGTGATTTACGCAGATGGCAGCAGCAGGTATTTGAGTTAAGAAAACTGCCTGGTGAAAGAGAGATGCAGTAGGACATGTATGCGTAAGGTAGAGGGAAATGGACTGTTAGTACAACTTTCTCCCCAGCCAGAGCTATGATTTCTAAGGTTTTATTGCCTCGGGACTTAGAGTGGCTTTCATTTTGCTTTAGTGTGAGTGCCATTATTTAATAAGACATATGGTGGAAATGTTTAAAAAAAAACCTATTCTTTGTCTTTGCTTCTGAAAGTGCGGTATGTGGATAAGCAGTATCAGTAGCACCTTGGAGCTTGCTAGGGGTGCTGTCAGGACCTACCCAGACCGGCTGAACAGGTAGCAGAATCCCCAAGCAATGTGTATGTACGTTAATGTTGGGGAAGCAATTGTCTAAAGGGTTTATAATGAATCAAAGGGATTGAGAAGGCAGGTTAATTGTCCCTAAGGTTAGAGCTCACACTGCCTATGGACAGCAGTGCCACATTGCCCAAGAAGAAAGTAAAAGCACTCCCAATATGCTCGCTCCTTTTGGAGTCTCAGCATTCACGTTTATAATAGCTTCTCAGGTCACCCCATTTATTGTTTACACATGTTTGCATGCTCTATATTTCTACCAACAGCGATGAGAAATGAAAGGGTGGGGGAAGTAAGAGGTGAGAGGGAGGGAGGGAGGAGGGAAGGAGGAAAAGAAAAAGGAAGGAGAAAAATCTCATGTTTTGTTTATTGTATTTGATTTTGACTGCATATCAGACTAGGGGCCTTTTATTAATAGAGCCTGTGATATGAATCCTCAAATGCCATTCCCAGGCTCACAACATCCCTTCTACTGCCTCTAAAACTACCAAGTAAGGAACACTGAACATACTTTGTGCTTGACACCTAGAAAAGTATGGAACTTTACATAAGACATTAGAGAATAACAAAAGCCGAATTGACGTGATGTTGATTTAAGGAGAAGAGATGGAGAAAGGGGTCTGCGCAATATCTGAGAATTGCAGATTTGGCTAAAAGGTCCAGGAAACAAGAGTAACCATCGCAAACACAGTGGGAAAATTCCTGATGGCTCAGAAGTCAGGAAGAAGCTATCATAGAAAATGAGCCTCTCACACAGAAAACTTTCTCTGATACTCATATCTCTGTCACATGATTATAGGGCTATAAAGAGGGACTGCATAGGGTCACCTGGCCAGAGAAGGTATGAGAAAGTTCTATGGGAGAAAACAGAGGTAGTGAAGAATAATGAACTTATTACCTGAATAAATGTAAGTTCTTTACTGAGGGGAGAGTGAACAATTTATTTCCACATCCATGAAGAATCAAACCAAAGACAAACTTCCCTTAAGTAAAACAAACAAAAAACCTTGGATTGGAAATTAGGCAGTTTTCTCTAGACCGATATAGCACATTGGACTGGCATTAGGGGTCGCAGACTCACAGTACTTTATACTGTGGATCTTCTGAAACAAATTTATTCCAGTGAAATCTGGATAAAACGAACCACAATTAAAATAATCAATATTTGGGGGAAGTGTGTAATGGGGGAAAAGATCTTTCTTGGCAAGGTGAGGACTATTTCTGAGTTCACTGCATGTGGCCAAACCTCATGTTTTGTGTGCCCATTCTGCTGTGTTACCTTCTCTTTCTGAGTCACCAGAAACAGGAAAGCAGAGGAGATCCAAGTCAGCCTGAATTCATTTCCTAAGGACAGCTCTGCTAGGAGGCTGTGTGTAAAATCGTGAATAGACTTCTTAGGCTTAAAAAGGTGTCCCTTTGTAAAGCTTGCAGAAATAAGCAGACACCACCAATTCTGAAGAGTTATGATTCCCCTTTTTGGGAAATGAAGGACCTTTCTGTTTTATACTCCATGAGTCTCAAAGGACGTGCCCCTCCGTGAGCATATGTACAAATGTATGTGATGCCACTCTGCTGAAAAATGTTTCCTGTTCACCTTTAAATTCATTTTAAAAAGAAGGAAGTTCTGTTATTGAAAACATAAGAAAATCAAAATAGCCCTTAATAGAAAAAAAATAAAAGAGGAATCCAGGATGGCAGCACTCTATAAAAAAATAAGCTCGGCATAATATTTCACTCACAGAAAGGCACTGCTTCTAAGACACATGCCTGTAAATCTCACCAAAGCAGCATTGTTTTGAAATTTCCCCAGCCTCCGGAAATTGTATTAAGCACAGGAAGAAAGCAGCTTTGGAAGCTCTGGATTCCTGGTCTGAGTTTCTGGTTAGAATGAGCTAGAACTGACAATATGTATGCTTTTAAAAATTGCCCAAACCATTCTTTGCATACGTATTAGGGAGTTTTAAGAATCTTGTTGGTTGGGGATTTGAGAGGTCTGTTTACCATGGATATTACCAATCTGAGGGCAGTACATAGATGACCAAATTTACTTCTCTAAAATCCACTTCACCATTTATTTTCTCTAATTTTCTTGGTTTGAGTTTAAAATTGAGTGAACCTTAGAGACAGGTAGAATTATGCCAATGTTTAGCAGTAAACACGTAACTTTTGACATTCAAGAAGAGTTTTTGGTGTGAATTTTTCCTCAGAACTTCTTCCAGAACACACTTGCTTGTGACTGTTCTTTATTTTAGGCAATGCCTCTAATGATGAGCAAGGTGGTTTAGACAAAAGTTGCTTTATTGCCTCTTTTTAAAGAGGTAGGATAAATGTATAAGGGTAATTTTTAAATGAACATCTGTGCTCTGGCTTAAATTCGGTTATTATATGCAACCTGACATTATGTCCATGTGAAAATTGATCCATCTCATTTTTAATTAAGATGTTGAATTTATGAACAATAATTTGCCAAAAAAACCTCCAATACTTTTCTGGTCAGTTGTAATTGATTATATGGGCACCCACCAAAAGATTTTTATTTATGACAGGCTCATTCACTTTTCTGATGTTTGTTAGCTCTTAATAAACAGATGATCCTAGCTAAATTAAAGAGGCGCTATAACTCAGGGCTTGGACCTTCAAGACATTTGAAAGATGTTCAACTTCCCTTTAGCTGAGATGGAAAATGATAGCACTCTAAAAGCAGAACCCGATAGAACAGTTACATAAAATGTCTTTTCAATTTTTGCACTCTATTACCCTTTACTATTATAGAAAAATGCTGTTATTGCCTGATTACTGTGAGAGCATGCAAAATCTCGCCTTCTAAATCCGAGCCAGTCCTTGACTAGTGATGAACAAAGCCAGGCCATCTGCTCTGAATATCCATACTACTTTGACCATTTGGGCAAGGGATCTGTCTTCTCTGCTTCAAAGAGAGGTTTAAGATTGGAAATTTGAAATAAAATAAGTATGAGACAGGAAGAGACACTTGAGAAAATAGCACTTTCCAATAAAAGCTGCATTTGTTAGGTTATTAGCATCACCATCATTTTTAATTTTCACCCCGGCCACAGCATTAACCTTTGGGGTTTACATTTTGCAAAACATTTCAGTAAAAAAACTTCATTTCAGAGTTTCTGCAATAACGCTTAAGAAGGAAAAGGGGAGTGTGGGTGAGTATGAGTCATCAGTCACCCCCACCCTGCTTCCTGGTGATTCTCCATTGGAAAACCAGAACCACAGATGGAGTTTACGTATCTATTTTTCTGGAATAACCCTAACCCTAGGCCATGTTAATTTCCTGAACTAAACAGTCCCCAATCTGCTGAAAAGCAGCTGGCTAACTGCTGGTGTCTGGCAAGTGCCCCATCTGTTCCCCTGTCTGAGGTCTCTCCTGTCTTCACTTTTCCTTTCTCTCAAGCCGGCGTCTCTCTTTGTTTTCAGAGGTGTCATCCACCTGAACTTTCCTTCCCATGCCTGAAAACTTAGGCTCTTTTCTTCTACCCTGCGGACCTCAGGGCTTTGTCTAAGTGACAAGACACAGTTGTGTTGACTGTAGTTACGGCGCTGGTGATGGTGGAGATCATGACGGCGATGGTGGAGATGGGGGTGCTGATGGTGTAAGAGGGCGCAGGCTGTGCGGGCGCGGGGAGCAGGAGGATGGACCCGGGAGGCGGTGGAGAGCAGGGTGCGGGGCGGGGAGGGGGGTTGGATGGAGTGCAGGGGTATTGCAGATGGGAGCTGTCCACGCACCAAAGTGCTGAAACGCCGCAGCCATGGCATCGCAAGAGCGGGAGGAAACGCGGGGATGCGCTGCATATACAGAAGGGAGAAAAAAGGCAACAAATACCTTCACACGGCCGCCCAGCTTTGCTTTGGAAGTGTGTTTCTGCAGGTGTCCTCTTTGCTGAGCTGAGTAGGTGAGATCCCCTATTCTGGCAGGTTCGAGCTCAGATTTCTCTAGAAAGCTGTGAATGAGAACCCCGGTTCCACGGGGCTGTGATTTGGGTAGGAGGCGTGTGCGCCAGAGACTCTGTCCTTCTATACTGAGCCTGGCTTTCCCCTGGGTCCTAAGTGCCTCCGTACCGTTTCTCTCCCCAGGTCTGCCAAGACAATACTAAGAATTATTGTAATTTTGCAATAGCTGGGACAAAAAGTACTGGAACCATCACGCATCAACCCCCGCAGCCCTAAAAACAGAACATTTCAACCAGATTAGTGCAACCTCTGAAACAGATTAGAGGTGTGTGTATGTGTGTGTAAACATAACAGATGAGAAGGTAAGTATCACAGACCAATGAGGAAAAGAATAGATTATTTTATTATCAAATGTGGTAAGAAAGTGAACGATTTGGAAAAGATTCAGATTAAAGCCTCATCCTATGAAAATTAGTCCCACGTAAAACAAAGAGATGAATATAAAAGTTGTTATTTTTAAAAAATAGAAAAACATAAGAAATATTTTACTGATCTTAAGATAGAAAAGGATTTTTTAAGCACAAGAGAAATAGAAGCAATCACAAAGAAAAGAGATCAATAGTTTGAGTGCATAAAAATCCCTTTGAATGTAAAAATATCATAAAAGCATAATTATAAATACCACTGGGAAAAATTGCAACAAATATATGTTTCATACATAAAATATCACATATATCAAAAGAAAATGTTAATGGTTTAAGAGGAAAAAATAGGAAGAGCAAATAACACAAAATTCACTAAAAGGTAGATGTATAAAAAACATTTTTAAGAATCAACCTTGTAAAGAAAAAATACAATAAAAATAAAATATGAAAAAAATCAACCTCACCAGTAAACAAAGATATGCAATTTAAAATAGCATTGAGATGTAGTTTTGTCTGAAGTTATACATCTAGTTATTATCTCCTATTGTGTGATAATAATGAGAAAGTGCAACCTTTTTGTAAATCTATTTCACAACATGCATCATGTGTCATAAAATGAACATACATTTAGACTCAATAATTTCACTTTGTGCACCCTATGCTGAAGATATAGTCAGCTGTGCAAATAAATATTTAGGCACGTAAATTTAATTCATGATCATGGAAACTGTCAAAAACAACGAAAGCATTAAAATTTCTTCCTAAGCTTCCCAAGCACCTAGAAGTGTTCCCAGAACATCGTAGGCATTAAATAAATGTTTGTTCAATAGAAGAATACATGAATAACATAACCTTCCCACATATAATTGTATTTTAAAGTTCTTTATGAAGCTATAAGTTTCAGATAGAGTGATTATTCAAAAAGTCATGGCACACCAAAATAATCTAAGGTTGCTGCTGAGTTTTGATCACATATAAAGTGAATTAAAGGTACATCTTCAAATGTACAGTTAATCATGGACATGACTTGCTAAGTGGCATCAAATGCAAAGTTTTTGAAACAAAAAAATTCTCCAGTTAATTTCCACTCTAATATTCCTCATTTCTTCTTGATCCTGATCTCTTTGAAAACTTTGTAGACTTTTCTTTCTCCTGATATGTTAATTATTCTCTCTTCCTCCTTTTCTCTGTTCTGTAAGCATTAACAAAGACCAGGACCTACGTGTTTCGTAGGCTGATGACTTAAAAAACCTTTTTTAAAATTTAAAGTCAACTTGGATATGTTTTACCAGCTGATGTTCCCTTTCAGCTCTTATCCCCCATTAATCGTGACTTTTGAATGGCATCAGTGATAACATAGCCAAGTTTTATTTGTATTTTCTAAACTGAGGTAAAAAAAATCCTACATTATATCTATATACACATATACAACATATTATCTAGGTATATATAACTGCATGTGTATATGTATATGTGTATATCTATACTCTGTTTCCTGAGACCTCTTTATGGAGGAAAGCTATCTCTGCCTATACGAGGCCAAGGCATAAATCCAGAATCCCTTGCTCTATCATGTGATAGGACCCACCTAGTAAAATTACAAAAGCTACTGGCAGCCAGAATATAGTCTATATTCTGAAAGCTTTTAAAGTGGTTTTTAAATTTACTTGCTTGCACTGATCAGAATGAAAAAATAGTTTAAAATAAGTCACTTTTATTGATGACTAGAACGGATATGCTCAACATGCTATAAGGTTTACTTTTTCCAAAGTACCAGTGAGGATATACCATTTTCCTTAACATTCATGAGCGTCAGTCCTGTATTGTTTTTGGTAACACCTTTCTATACTGTGTAAAATTTCTGTGTAAGAACAACGGCCCTTTACTGTGTGTGTCTTCACTGTATTGAATCTGTCCTTTTGTTTCCTGGGACCTAGATAGTCTTTACTTTAAGCTTTGACCTGCTGACTGTAAACCAGAGACTTTTGGATGGCTCTCTTTTCTTAATCACTCTGATTGTCATTGTGCTGATATTCTGCGCAGTCTACTCAACCTCCATGTCAGCTCCTCACACTGCAACTGCCTGCGGACTTGCTTGCAGACTTTCTCCATGTGCCCCTTTTGTCTAAGCAGCCAGTGCCAAGGGTGAAAGTGTGGCCTGCTCACAAGACTCTTGCATGCTGCCTGACCTTGTGTCTGACATTCCCAAATCAGTTGATCCTTTCTGTATTCCCTGAAAGGATTCTGTCAATGTTGGATTTGCTGTGGTCTAGATTTGGATGAGGAGAGTGTGCTTTTTTGTATCGGCTCGTGACAGATGAAGGCTCTATCCATGTGGGGTACACTGGAGTCTTGAGAGCTTGGGCAGAAGGGAATATTATCCAGAAGAATACGGGGTTTTATGGGAGAGATGTTAGGATGATATCACAATGGTAAAATAGTTCTTTTCTGGCTTCGATGCTTAAGTACTGGAAAATGTATAAAGAGTGAGGTCAAGTTGCAAAATTAAGAGTATTTTAGTTAGCCATAATGATTTTTTTTCTCCCCATAGTTTTGTAATATACCTCTTAATATATTTTAAGAGATTGTCACTGATGTTTCTATTGGCTAATGTGCAGGCCAGTTTTGAAGTTTTAGAGTTTCTATTAGTTAGGATCAGCCAGGTAATGCCAAAGAACAAGTTAACTCTGCAGTCCCAGTGGCTTTCCAAACAATGGTTTCTTTCCTGTTTATACTGATTTGGGGGTTGGAGAAAAAATCAGGCTCTGTTCCGCCTGGTCACCAAGGACCAGAGTAGGGAACAATAATGCCTGGAGAACTTGGGTGTGCTCCTCTACCTCAACCTGGAAGTAATGCACATCATTTTTGCTCGCAGCCCATTGGTAAGAACCAGTCACATGGCCCTCCCCATATGCAAGGGGACTAGGAAATGTGGTCAAGCACAAAGATATTTGATGGGCAGTCAGTATTTCCACAACAGTCAATACTAGTGGTTACTAAAAATATCTTCGTTCTCTTCTTAACACATGAAGAACACTCAACCCATCTCCAAAGATTCCTTTGGTCACCACATCCAGTTCCATGTTTCAGATATTTAGATTTTATGCCATGGTCTTATCTCTACTGCATATCCACATGTGATCCTCTTGTTCTGGAGATGTAGAAACAAAAATACAAATTATTTGAAACCCCTATCACCAACATACCCAATATATAATAGTAGAAGAAAGACAGGATAACTCCCATTCAGAAAGGGAAGCATATGAAGATACTTGGCAGTCGCTGAGTCCAGTAATTCTGAAATGACACCAGATGGGTGTGGTGGGTACTTCCTCCTCTGCCAGTAAGGGGATTGTTTTTGGTTAGGACTTCACCCCGGTCTCTTGGAAACACTTGCTGTCCCTTTTTCCTTCACAACCCTTGGCACCACAATCTGAGAAGTTCTTGTTTGTTTGTTTGATCCCCCACTATACTTCTTGGCCACATCCAAAATGTAAATTGTAGAATATGCCCTCAATTGAGATTAAGTTTTCAATTTTAGTTTCAAATTCTGTTTTACTTGGGTCAAAGTAAATATCCAGTTCTTTGAGGAGCAATATTCACTCAAGAAACCACACAACCACATGTTATACATTTATAAATTCCAGCTTTTATTTCGTCAGCATGCCAAGTGGGTCAGCAAGCTTTTTTAAAAGAGGGTAAGTAGCATACAAATTGAATCTCTGAATCTGTCAGAGTATCCTGTCTTGACCATTACCGGTTGTCTTCAACTTATCATTTCAAGATTTTTTTTTTTTGGAGAGATTCAGGGAATCAAAGTCACAGTTGCTACATCATTGATATGGCAGGTCAGGTGTTTCTTTCAGCTTGGAGTGGATGGCATCAATATACCTCACATTCTATTCATTAGAATTTACAACATTCAGAGTTGCATCATTAAGCTGGAATGATCCCAAATCACCATATTCTAATATGCCCTGGGAAAGGTAACCATATGCTTAGCAAAGTAACCCATTTCCTTTGGAGTGACATAAAAATGGTGAAGGTCAAATTAAGTTCACATCTAGCCAATTTCCCATGTAAGGCAAGTGCATGCAATATTTTGAAATATATGTATACCTCAACCTCCTTAGGGGTTATGTGGTCTTACAGTTCACTCCCTTTTCATAGGATTGGGGCCCACAGGTTATTTCAGTTATCTGCGGCTCACAGGATTTTTTACTCCAAGTACATAGATTCCTTGAAAGTATAATTCTCTGAAGACGTTAGAGGTGCATTGTCTGTCTGACTTAATCAATTTCATGTTCCAGTAGCCACATCATATTGCTTTGGAGACATAGACCTTTGATCTACAATATTTATTTGCTTTTTTTATCCCCAAACTTCTCTCAATGTATCTGAGCCTCTCTGAAGTAGTAAGTGGTAAAGCCAGATCCTTTATCTCATCTTTTCCTTCAGAAATTCCAAACCACTGAGAGGTTTTAAGCATCAATGAAAGTCACATCCTCAATCTGAATCTTGCCAAAAATATTTGGCTTTAATGGACTTTTCCTCAAATGTTTCTTAATGTTATCTCTTTCTTTGGAAGCAAAAATTAATTGACTATTCAAACATAACAAAGCCTTGGGTTTCTGAAATTCTCCATTTTCTTTTATTTCTACTTATAAAATCATTCATATCTTTCTTTTTTCTTTACTATCTTGCAAAATGCATTAAATAATAACCTAGACATACTACTAACACTTTGTTTTTCACACACTTCCCCCTAGAGACGTGAATTCTTTCAGTATAGGATGTTATTCCTAAGTAATGTCAGGGGACAGTTTTACCAAATATTTTACCACTGTATAACATGGAATTGTTATCTCCCTACCTTCAATAAGTCTCCTAACCACATGTTGCCAACCATTAAGTCAGCGCTCTACAATTTATTTTTTAATACAGCACTGCACTTCCAGGAGATAATAGTTTACACTTCAATAATAAATAAACCCAAAGGTCTCAGAGGCTCAATACAGCAATGTTTATTTCTCAGGCTGGAGGTTCAGTGCTGGTTGGCAGGGAGATGGGGTACAGGAGAGATGGGAGGACTCAACTCCACAAAGGCAGACTCAGGGAAGTGCCATCATTTGGAAAGCCATGTGACAGGGGAATGGATACATGAGAACTCATACTTACTCTTCTCTCCGCCACATAGAAGTGACAGATATCATTTCTTCATATATCACATGTAGTCATAGTCCATTGATCAGAGTAAGTCATTTGGTCATCCTTGACTGCATGGAGCCGGGAATAGTGTGGGGAGTGTTTGATGTGCAGTAGAATTTAATAAGAAAATGCAAACTTAAGCTCATTTCCACACTTGAAAGACTAAAAACAAAGAACCAACAACACATCATTATTTCTGATACTCATCCCAGAGAATCATTTTGCAGGATCAAACAGTAGGAGGTGTTCAAGATTGGAAATTCTTGACAGAAAGAAAAGACGAAAGTAATTCAACCTGTAGTGGATATCTACTGTTTCAAACAAAAAAGCATAATCACTGTTATCAGAATTATTAATTCTATGACTTGAAAGCAAAAGAACTCAGTAAATAGCATCAGTATGAGGTTGAAGAAAGAGCATGAGATTTGAAGATAGAAGACTTTGGTTCAAGTCACCACTTCTTACTGTCTGTGAGATCTCAGGTGAAGTATTATAGTAAACATGTGTTCTTTATCTGAACAATGATCCTTTGGAGGAAGTGCTCCTCCCCCATTATTTAATATTCCTGTCCAGACCATGTCTTGGAAGGTCATTTGACTCTTGGGTAATTATTGCTACAGTAGCCACAGTGGAGAAAGAACGTATGAGGAAATGAAGCTCATGACAGTTCGAAGGCATATGAAAAGAGGATCTTCTGGGTCCCGTATTCTGTCCCAAGGTTTTGGTTCCTGCAACCATTACTTTAACTGTCTGAGCCACAAAAACTAACCCATTAAGCTTATTTGAATTGGGCTTCCATCTTTGCTGTATTATATACTCTATGTCTATTTAAGTTTTCTGACTTCTCTAAAATAGTTGGAGGAGACCTTGCTAGTCAGACCATAATTTCCCTTTGAGACCTGATCTTATGAGGGAAGTCTTCCTCTCAGAAAATAGACCTTCTTAGTGAATACCCAACTTTGGGAGAAGAAAAATAAGGAATAGGGAGTTTAAGTGGATCACCCATACTAGGATTTGCCTAGGAGTTTTCCTACCATTTAGCAAGATTACTTTGGAGAATCACAATTTTTTCCACATGTCTTCCCTTGTTTAAGGCAAAAATAAGCAATTGAGTATTAGAAGCTATATACCTTAATCCTACTAAACCTTTACAAAATGTAAGTATCATTTAGAGATGGGTTATTCATTATGTCATAATAACCTTGTGTTAGCATCTTTCAGATTGCAAAAAGATAGATTCATACTTTATTTACTTGATCAAGTGGGAGCTTATTATAACTGTACACAGCTAATAATTAAAGTAATAGCTAAAGGGTTTTAAGTTTTTACTATGTAAAAACAATACAGTAAAAATTTATAAGCAATGTGTCATTGAATCTTCATAGCAATCCCATGAAAGAGGTAATTTTATTGTTTGCGTTGTACCCAGACTGAGTCCTAGAGAGATTAAGTATGTGCTTGGATTATTTGGGCAATGGGGAGAATAACTCATGTCTGTTCTCAAGCTCAGTTCTCTTAACCACTATCCTAGTATGCTATATGAATCCCACAAGAATTGGGCAATTGGGCCTCTTGAAGAGCTAAAAGGTTTCACATCTCGATGTTGCTGCTGTGGTCTTTTAAGCAGGTTCTATCTTGGCTTTTCCCTCCAGTTCCTCTGCTTCTACCAGCTGTTTCATTCTCTCTTCTCCTTTCTGCCTCATGACTTCTGCTCTTCATGCCTTGTGTCTACTGCCACCTCTCTTGTGTCCTTCTCTACTCTACTGACTGAGATGTTCTGTGTGTACTGCATTCACACTTTTGTAGAATCACAATCTGATTGGCTCATTTAGTCATTATCAAATAAGGAATGTCCTCTCAGGTAAAATTCTTTCACAGGCAGGATCATTGGCTGTCCTATTGCTAGTTGTCTTTTGCTCAGGAGAAGCCCTGTTCTAAATGGTTGTGTCCAAAGGCATGCTAGAGAAACATAATTGTAATGGACCACCAATAGACGCTTTTCCCAAAAGGGAACGTGAGAATTGCTCAGAACTTCATGGTTTGTTGCTTACATGTTGCTACATGTTTATAAACATCTTTGCAGGTTTTAGTGCCTAAAATAAGCAAGTCAGCCACTTGGCAAGTTCCCTAAGGATTGAGGCGCAGGATCAGTGTACTTTTGAGGGAAGAATGTCAGAAATGATCTGGAGTCAGAAGGACAGGTTGGGATTACAGGGGATCAATGGCTGCTTTGAAGAGACAGGAGGCAGCAAGAAGACCTTGGTTACCAAGTGGATGAAATAGAAAATGATAAACTGATAAATGAAAGGATACCCCCTTTATTACTGCTGAAGTTAATAATAAATACCACAGGCTGAATGGTTTAGACAACAGAAATGTATTTTCCCACAGTTCTGGAAGCTAGAAATTTGAGATCAAGATGTCCACTCGGTGAGTTCCTAGTAAGGTCTCTCTCCTTGGCTATAGATGACTGCCTCTTGATATGTTTTCACATAACCTTCTTTCTGTCCACCCACACCCCCAGTGTCTTTGCCTCTTCTCATAGGGATGCCAATCCTACTGGATGAAGGCCCCACACTTATGATTTCATTGAACCTTACTTATCTCTTTGAAGGTCTATCTGCAAATACAGTCACATTGGGGGTTATAGCATCGACATATGGATTTGAGGGAAACACAGCTCAATTTGTTACACCCCAAAGCGTTTTCCTTACCCTTTCAGTCAGGAACAGCCCTGTACTCATCCTTCTTATTCTTAGACAGTTCAACAATTAACATTGCATTTCAGTTTACCTCATTCCAGGACTGGAGGAAGAACCACACTTCCTTGGTGTTTTCTAGAAATTTTTGTAATGATGTTGTTGATTCTGCTCAAGAAAAAGAAATTGTGCAGAACAAGTGAACATGTCCAAGTCTCTGGGTGCAGTTTTGGGAGCCTTTATCATTGTTTCCAAGATGATAAAACACATACCTTTCTCTAGTGAGGTATAAGGTCATTTAAAGGAAAAGACTATGATAAGCACATGTGCACATTAATCGGTAAATAACTACTTATGAGGAAGAAAGTATTTAAAAGTATATGATAAAAATACTTTAAAACTTCTTTTTTGAGCTCCTACATTTGCAAAAAGAGGCTTCATTGCCACTAATAAAGACCCCAAGAAATTCATATCTAGATTCTTTTAAAATAAAAAACTTTTTAAAGTATTTTTTACTTTAAAAATATGTGATATTTGTTAATGCAGATATTTTATGATCTTATTGTATTCACTTTTTCTTTTTTAATATACATTTTAAAATAAAGCTCACAATAAAATAGCTCTTCAATGCCAAACATCAACAATATGATTTCAAAAATTGGATTTGACAGAAATTGGACATTATTTTGCATTCCAAAAGAAAAATTCTAAAACAAGGGATAAACTTTAGCAAGCATATATTTAATTAGGCTTGTTACTTATTTAACATATTTGAAGTATTCATTTAATTTAAAATCTATTTTTTTGCCC
>PVJD01008454.1:0-46093 GCA_004026545.1 Mormoops blainvillei
AAACAGCTGAACTGAGAAGCAGAAAGAATGGTGGTTGCCAGGAGCTGGTGGGTGGGGGAATGGGAAGCTGACGGTCAAAGGGTGCAAACTTCCAGCTGCAGGAGGAACAAGTTCTCAGGATCTGATGTACAGCATGGTGACTATAGCTAACACTGCACTGTCTACTTGAAATACGCTACGAGAGTAAATGCTCAATGATCCCATCATAACTACCACCACGAAAAATGGGAATTACGTGGGGGGAAGGATGTGTTAGCTAAACTTGTTATGTTAAACATTTTGCAATGTATACATATATCAGAGCATCACCGTGTACCTTCAACTCACACAATGTTATGCGTCAATTATATCTCAGTAAAGCCAGGGGAAGACATTTTCTGTAGTGGATGAGAGTGGTTCACTGTGCCTGGACTGCCTGTAAAACAATGTGGCTTATGCCGAACACCTGCCCTTCTGGGATTTAGGTACATGATATACAGAACAGCTACCACCTGGGGAGCTGTTTCTCAAGTGGGATTCTGGGCAGAAATATCCCACACGTGTCGCTATATTTTTGTTGCAGGAGGAGAGGGTTCTGCATCTCCCCATGGGAGGGAGGGAGAATAAGGAAGCCTGCACAGGAACTCCTCCAAACTCTCCTGTCGCTTCCCTTATGAACCACCTGTGTATCCTTACCACATCACCATAATAAATCTTAGGCATGAATACAACCTGTGAGTTCTCTTAGCAAATCTCTTAACATGGGTATAATCTCAGAGACCGCCAACACAGTAGGAAATGTAAAACGTGCTTACTGTGCCCTGACTGGTGTGGCTCAGTGAGTTCTCGAGAACTAAAAGGTCACCAGTTCGACTCCCAGTTGGGGTACATGTCTGGGTTATGGGCCAGGTCCCTGGTAGGGGTGTGCAAGTGGTGACCCAATAGGTGATCAGTGTTTTTCTCACACATTAATGTTTCTCTGTTCTCCCTCCCTTCCCCTCTCTCTAATAATAAGTAAGATCTTAAAAACAAAAAGTGCTTACATTTGCAGAGTGCCTAGTACACAGGAACCTCTCAATAAATGGCAGCTTTTAGTGTGACCTTAGAAAAGGTCTTGGTTGAGATGGGGGAATGGGGAAGGAGACAGAATAGTAGTTGAAAAGCAAAACACAGTGGCACTGTGTGTGCTGCAGAGGGGACTACACAGTTGGGCCACTTGGCATCCCCGGGGCAGGGGGTGTGGAAGGGTGGGATGCTCTAGCTGGCATACTGCTTTTGGGTTCCTGAGCTCTGGGCTGGATACAAAAAGGGGACAAGGAATGTCTCCAAACTGTTTTGAGGAAGCAGGAAAATTGTATTCTTAGCCTCTAACTGTACACTTTACTTTCTTTAATGTCAAGAAGAGAAAAGGACAACTGCTTCAATGGAGGGACGTGATGGCAAACAATAACAAACTGAGGCAGAACAGGTCCAGAATTGCTTTCCCCAGGAGAAAGCGGGCACCACTTACCTGAAATCCACAGGCTCATGGTGTTACAGATACTAGACTTGAATTCGTGTGTGTTGAACCAGGACTGCGGGAAGCAGCAACAGAAGCTGGTGTACAGGGCTTTACTCAGAAGTGATGACAGCCTCTGGGGGGCAAGCAGAGCTCGGGCAACATTCTGGGCACTGCTGCTCCCAGGAAAGAGCCCCTGACGTCAGAATGAACCTGTGATAAAATTCTCTACCTGGTACCATGCTGCCTTCCTGGTTATGAGGAGAGCAGTTTCCACCTGCGGCCGTCCCACCGCTCGGTGGACCCCTTACCCTGCTGGGGGCCACTTCTCAAACATGCTAGGCCAGCAAGCCCTCCTCCAGCTCCTCTGTGTGTGGTCTGTGGCTCCGCCCCTTCTGCATCCTTGCCGAACAGCAGCCCAGAAGGTGACAAGATACATGTGACCTACCCACCTTGTTGTCCTCCAGATATAGCACTAGTAAGTCCTACTGACTGTTTTTTTTTTTTTTCTGTGCACAGCTGGTACTGTTGTTTCTTAACTATGGTTGAGCTCAAATTATACAATTATATTGGCTTTATACATTTAACATTATAACATAAGCTCTTCCCCAAATTATTCTAAACTCTGGGATTTTTTTCCACTATACTGACCTTCATAATATTGTCTGAGTGGGTTTATCAAATTTACTTAAAAGTCCCCCCATTGGTAGATACTATCCTGCCTCCAAGACTTTGCATTACAAATTATGCTGAATAATTATTTTTATTCATTAAACTATTTCATTGTCTGGCACGTATTAGATGGTCAAAATTGTTGAATGAATGAATGCATGCAGGAATAAAAGCAGCTTTTCCTGTATATTAAATGATGTCTTCCAGGAGATGGTGCGATAATACTGTTAATTACAGCAGCTATGATATACTGGGGGCTTATCATGTGCTGGGCAGTGTGTCAGATGCCTTACAAACATCACCCCATTTAATTTGGGGGGATAACTCAGGGAGGGAGTCGTGACTACCTGAGGGCACAGAAAGCCTAAGGGAGTTGTTAAGTGGTCACTTCATTATTGTAGTGTAAGTGTCTTCCAGCATAACTGTATTAATTCACTTCCCACTCGTACTGTCACAGCGCCGTTTCCTATATTCTTTACAACATGGGACATTATATTTTTAAATCTGTGCTAAAAAGTAAAAAGGGATATTGAATTATTACTGTTTTAATTCATATTTCTAATTGTTGTTAAAGATGAACTTTTCTGGTGAATTTCTAGTTTATGAACTTTGTCCATCGGCCTATGGGTGTTTCATTTCTTTCTTACTGATTTGTAGGAGCTTTTTATGTTGTGTACATACTTGTATATGGTAGTGGGATTTTTGCACAGTGTCTCATTTGCCTTTTAACTTTGTAGCAATGTTTTTTAACTATATAATTAAATCAGTCTTTTCCTTTATGGTTATTTGGGATATTTAAAGAGCCCCTCCCTGCTCCCAACTCAGGTAAACATTCCTTACATTTTCTTCTAACTGTCCTTTCTGCGCACATATGCACACACTCATGTGTAAGAAGTAAATATGTGTATTCTGCTTTGAATTTTAAAACTATATGCTTAAATGTTACAGGAACACATAGAACAGAGAAGGAAGTCTCTTATAACCTTATTTCCCAGAATACAGCCATTGCTCAGAGTTTGGGAAATATTTTTCCAAATGTTTTTCTATTCATAGGCACACATACGTACATAAACCTACATATAGTTAACATAGAGTTGTATAAATTGCTTCGTTTTTCTCTTAAAATATATCATTACATCTTTCCCAATCAGTACACAGTAGGGTAAATGTAGGTTTACAGTTTTGAGTACGTGCCGAAACACAGAGTTTATTCTTTTGTATTATTTATTAATTACTATATTATTTTCCATGTGAACAGCTATACACCGACTTTTGTCCCACCCTGTGCAGACAGATTCCCCTCTGCATTTGTAACTGCTGCATTACAAGTCAGTGTTCGAATATATCACAGCTTACTAGTCACTCCCTTGAGGAAAGAAAGTTAAGGGCATTCCACTGGCATTAGAAGTGAACAGCTATCTCACGTGATTTTTTCCTAAACAGTGGGTGCAACTCACTTTTAAGATGGCCTCTTCATAGTGGGACCTGGATTCGCGAAACAAGAGAAAGGCGTATTGCTGGGATATCCGGTCGAACAGCTTAGTCTGGACCTCTCTGTTTGGCTACCAGGAATAAAAACAGAGAAGGAATTACTAGCGTCCCTTGTGGAAACAGCCAAGGGCTGAGATTCTTAAATAAGAATTTCTCTTATTTTTAGGAATCTCATTCTCAAGATATTTAACCACATATTATTTAGGAAATAATGTGGCAATTTGTTTTACAGGATTTATAAAATGTGTAGAGGGGCAGAGTTTTGAAGAAAGGTCCCGACTTTACCCTTGGCCCTGCCCTCAAGCAGCCATGCAACATGGAACAGTTTCCAGAGCTCAGGGCAGTTGTAAGACACTGGGGCAACGGCTAAGGCACGGGGTGGGAGGGCGAGGCCTGGGTGGGGGTGGGGACGCAGCGACAGATGGGTTGCAGGGGTGGTCCAGGGAGTCAGGGGGGCTTATAGCTCATGGTAAAGAGGTTAGGTAGGATTTGCGCCATAGGAAAATAGCTTAAGCAAGGGAGGGAAGCAAGCAGATTTGCATTTACCTGGTACCGTTCATGAAAGAGCCACCAGAAGCTATCCAGCCATATGGATCTCAGAGCAGGGGAAGAGAGAAACTTCTCTAATTTTCTATTCGAACAGAAAGACTTGAAAAGAAACAGCATTGACATTATTATTGTTGCTGTTACTGTTCTTTTTTATTATTATTATTCACCTGGAGCCACAGCCAGACTCTTAATCATCTCCACTCAAAACCTTCCTTTCCTCCTTGTGTGTCCCACACTTTGTTATTGTTGTTAATCACACCATTTCCCCACCAGCTATCTTTGGAGTCAACATGCTTTGGAGTCAACTTAAAAAACACACACCTAACTTCATAATGAATGCTATCTGCCAGGTGTTTTCACATCTTCTCTTTTAACCCCTAGAATAATCATACGAGGCACGTGTTATCATTTCCACTTTACGGATGAGGAAACCGATGACTAGAGAGCTGCAGCTGCTTGCCCCAGGATCGGGCAGGAGGACGGGGAGAGGGGAAGAGGGAGGAGGAGTAATAGAAGCAGGGGGCGTCTGAAGCAAGCAGCAGTGAGGGGATGACTAGTGAGGAGCTGATGGGACGATGACCAGAGCTGCTTTGGAAACACGGTGCAATGTGAAGGGCAACGAGGCACGCTGGAGGGCTGCTGAGACCATTTCCTGGGCTTCCTCCCCTCCCCACACCTCCCTGCAACCACCCGTACCTCCTGAGTAGCCAGCACTGTCTCACGCAAGCACACAGGTCTTTCTGGGCCTTAGGATCCTCCCTCCCTAAGGAACCCAGTGTGTACCGCTCTCCAGGTGGGTAACTCACCCCAAGGTGTACCTTGGGGCATGGAAAGAAATATCCTACCTAATGTCTCATTAAGAAAAAAATTTACTTGATATACAGTGTAGTAACTGACAACAGAACACACACATCACGTTTGAAAAAAGGATATACCCTGAGGGTGTACACTCAAAATTTTTTGCTGACTGAAAACATGATCAAAACAATCTGGAGACCAGTGCTCTGGTAGGAAGCATCTAGGTTTCGGAGGTAACATGGGCTTGGGGTCTAATCTCAGCTAAGTCACTTGCAAACTGTGTGGCCCTCAGTGACTTACTCAAATGCCCTGGGGTGTAAAACTGAGACAGCTGTGTCTGATGCAGGGTGGCTGTGAAGTGGGGGTGCCGCTGGGCCCACAGCTGGGTGGCACACAGGGCGGCTGCCGCCCCTTCTTACCTTGCCACTGAGGGGGTTTCTCTCAGACCGGACCACATTGCCCACCATGTCACAGAAGTTCACGCCATTGGGAAGCTGGTTCGGCCCAGAGACGTTAAACTGTGTGTGCTGGTACAGCTCTGCCAGCAGATTTTTATCTGCTGTTTTCTGACGCAAAAAAGCAGAATATGAAAACAGGACCCATCATTTTGACAGTTTATGACAATGGGATATCTTCCCCTTTATATCATGAAGAGAATGTAACAACCTTACAGAACGCTGAGAGAAACGAGGGTGAGTTCACGATCCCAGCCCCCCTAACCAAACACCCATTCACATTATTTCTCTTTTTCCTTTCAGGCTTTGAGCACGTGTATATAAATATGCGTGTGAAACGTGATTTTGCATGATACACGCACACGCACACGCTTTTATGTCCTGCTTAACTTTCAATTTTTCACACTGCTACATTGTCTTCGAATTTCTCATTTAAAAAGACACATTCCAGTCCTGACCAGTGTGGCTCAGCTGACTGGGCATTGCTCTGCAAAGCGAAAGACTGTCGGTCCCATTCCCAGTCAGGGCATGTGCCTGCGTTGTGGGTTCGGTCCCAATCAGGGTACGTACGAGAGACAACCAGCTGATGTTCCTGTCTCGCATAGATGCTTCTCTCCCTCTCTTTCTCTATCCCTTCCCCCTTTCTAAAAATAAATAACATACCCTATTAATAAGATGGGCTATAATTTAATTAAGTTAATTACTTCCAATTAATAATACTGGCATTATATTTAAAAGTTAGTGATTAAAAATTGGAACATATAGCTTTCCCCCTCTTTGGGTTATTTATTTAATATGACTTTCTCAAAATATCACTATTAAGATCAAAGAATATGACTATCCTAATGGTTCTTAATATATATCATTATACGGATTTTTTAAAATAAAAATAAAATATGACTAAAAAAATGTAAAACTACAGAAAAGGAGAAAGAAGAAACCAACTACCATTAACCAAAGGTGCCTACCGGGACCATTCTGAGGACTGACCTACTCTCCGATGGGCTGTGGCCCCGACAAGGGGGAGCAGACTGACTAAATGCACTCTGAGTCACACAGCCTGGGGTCTGACATCAGCTCCACTACTTAGTAGCGGTGCCACCTTGGGCAGGACATTTAAATCTGCTCGGTCGCCATCATGGGTCATACGGCAGTTTCAATGCTGACTCCCGACCATCGGACTTGACGCTGTGTGGCAATTTCCTAGGCTAAGGGTAAAACCAGGATAACAATGCTGTGCTGTTCATGTTCTCCAGCACTGCGGGGCTTGGATCCCTCTGCCCTGGGCAGCTGAAAGAGCTAAGGAGGAGAATCCTAACTGGCTGGCTGCTGGAGGGGCCCAACAGAGTCCAGCTGTGGGTCCGAGAATCCGAGCAGAAGTGGGGACTCGCCATCAACCATGCATGATGACAGGCAGGTCATCTACTCCTGAATCTCAGCTTCTTGGTCATCTGCAGGGAGCGGCAGACTAGCCCTACGGGTGAACTGCCCCTTGAGTTGTGCGACACAGGGGCTTTGTGTGAGCTCAATCTGAACTCATTGTCTCTAAGTTCTGTAAACAGGTGAATGACCTCTGGAACACTCCCATTCCACCCTTTCCAGGGAGTTTTGAGAAGTTCCAGCATTATTAACACACTTCAGGGTCCATATAAAGAGAATTCGGTGATGTCCTGCACCATCACCATCCGGGTACCTGTTATTTCCCCTCTTTCCAGGAATAAAACTGACTGCGTGCCCAGCAGAAGCCAGTCGGACATAGACCCTGGAATTGATTCCTTACCCTTTTAACAGTGAAAGATCTGATGTTCCTGGATTCTGAGCTGCTGCAAGTGTCCTGTGATTTTCTTCGATTTTTGTCTACAGAAGAATGGAAGAGAGACGGGAGGTGAGTAACCGTGGGGTCCACTGCTGTGGTGTAATTATAACTGTGATTTTCCATTCAACCTGAACTGTCCGGTGACTCTTACTAAATAAGTCTCACTAGATCCCACCTAGTGCGTTGCTGATTTAAGAGTCCCTTCCTTGCCCTGGCCAGCATGGCTCAGTTGGTTGGGCACCTTCCTGCAAAGAGAAAGGTCATGGTTCAATTCCTGGTCAGGGCACATGCCTGGGTTACAGGCTGGTCTCTACTTGGGGCATGCAAGAGGCAACTGATCGACGTTTCTCTCCCCCTCTTTCTCCCTCCCTTCCTCTCTCTCTAAAATAAAATCAAATCTTTATTTTTAAAGAAAGAGTCCCTTCCTTATTTGATTGGACTGCTTGAACCAGGGAAGGAGCCAGAAGTAGACAAAACACATGCTCTGAAATCAGACTGGGATGAATCCAGGACCTGCCACAGACAAGCTATGTGCCTTTTGGCACCCAAGCCTATGCTTCATCTATAAAATATATCCAGTGGCACTAACCTCACAGGTGGGGGCATCAGGAAGATTTCACAGGGGTATACGGATGAAAGCACCTGATGCAACGAGGTACATAGGATGTGGGTCTCTGAATGGTACTGTCCATCCCTCCTTTGTTGCCCCATGTCAAGAAGTCAGGCTCAAGGCTCCTTCAGAAGAGGACAGTAACATCTTCATCTGGGCTCCTGCTACTCAATGCATTCTAGACACTAAAAAACCAACCCCACAAAAGACACCATCAAGGCTACGAGAAGGGATTTTTGCCTCTGTCTCCCGGGCTGCCGTGACTCTTCTCTCTTCGGGCCTTCTTCTCCAACTCAAATCTCTCAGTTCCCTTCAAAAACCAAAAAGAAATGAGGCATTAGGGATCAACGCAAATATAGGTGGATGGCTGGGGTCAGGGGGCAGACCGTTTCTCCTGTTGGTGTGCAAAAGGCCTGGAGCAAAGTTTGTGACAGTGCCTTGCTGTCTCCCCCCAGGGGGTAGGGCCTTGGTGGCCAGAGGCCTCATACCCCTGAGTGTCTTCACCAGTACATCCCTCAACCCAGCCCTCCTCCTGGCTACGCCTCCAGGCTACACCTCTGAGGGGCACGGGACTTGGAGCGGTTCCAGTCACGGCTCCACAGGTCACAAACTCCTGTTTACTCTCTCTGTAAAAGGGGGATAATCATACCTACCTTTCAGGGTTCTTACAAGGATCATATATAAAGTATTTAATGCATCTTAAAACACAAGCACAGAGGCTATCAGCTACTCAATAAAGGGTAACTATTATTATTGTTATTATTACTGATCACCATACCCTTGACCTCTCAAGAAATTTCTCTTGATCTCTGACTCCTCCTCTCCTACTCCCACCCCCCAGCCCCCTGAAAAGGAAAGAAAGTGAAATGAATGTCAGCAGCCTAACAAGTTGTACTGATTGTCAGCCCTGAGCCCCCTGTGCCGGACAACAAAGTTTGCAAAGAAGTATGACTCTGTGTTTTTGCTCTCAAGGAACTTACAATCTATACTGAGAGCCAAATCAATACCTGCAGAACAATTAAACGGCTAGGTTTAGGATTCAACCAAGTGAGATTCGTGTGAACTGGAGCAGTCATGGAGGGCTGCCTGGAAGAGGTGGGACATGAGTCCTGGGGGGAAATGACAGACATCTGTCTCCTCAGCTTGATAAACTGCGAAGTGCCTTTCCTGCCTTCCCCCACCTTTCTCCCAAATTGGCATGTGTGTGGGTGTGTGCATGTGGGGTCAGGGGTCCCGCTGGTAAGGTATGTGTCAACACCGTTGCTCTAGTAAAGCACACAGGGACAAGGCAGGATGGCTTAATTGGCGGGTGGGTGGCAATAGAGCAAAATTGCAATATCTCTGCTCCTTCCCAGGATGCCACTATAGTCGATACTGTCAGGGCTTTGGAAGGACGGACAAGACCTGCCCACAGGGGGAACAGAAAGGTCAGTCGAACGCTGGAAAGAAAGCAAGTTTTAGGGAGAAGTGATGAGACCGCATGGGGCTGAGTTTGCGTTTGAGATGAGAGCAGGACCTACCAGCGGGGCTGTCCCTCGGAAGGCAACTCCCAAACCAGGCTGATGACCAGCAGCGTGGGGGATTATTCAGGTATACAGACTAGTTAGAGAGGCTTATTCCTCAGGTCTGTGTTGGGTCCTGAACTGTTTATTGTGGCTCCTGAGTAGCTAGTTCTCTATTTAAGTGTTTAAAAACCAGTAATTCTCACAGTACAAAATCAAACGGCACAGTAAAAAGTCTTCCTCCTACACCTTGCCCAAAACCCATCTATCCTGCAATAGCCTTCCAGAGCTAGCCCGTTCACAGGGGCCATTCAAGGTGCGCAGCTCCACACCTTGCAATTTCCACTTTGAGTTTTTAGAAAGCTCCAGGGCACTCAGGTGATGAGAGTTAGGTATCACCCCGCTAGGTAACTGGGAACAGGAGACTACGGCACAGGCCAGAAGCGCCATGTGTGAATGCATTATTCATCCCACACACATTCCCTGCGCCAAACTAAAAGCCAGACAGTGCGTTGATGTCGAGGATGCAGCAGCACACGGTGATGCCGTCCCCGCCAGATGAGGGTTCACCGACTGGCGGGAGATGCCTGTGACCAAGAGGTGGATAGTGCTGCTGTGGGGAGGGACAGGGTGACTGGGGTGTGCCCAGAAGGGGTAGCTGCACTAGTCCTGGGTGTAGTGGCCGAGGAGGCAGAGAAGAGAAGGAACGTGCCTACCTCTGAAGTGAGTGAAGCTGTGGTGAGGAGCAAACGACCTCTCCAGGGAGCCTGCAAAAAGGAGCTAAGCAAGGTCCACGGCCAGCGCCTGGGGGAAGACACACACTTAGGGCACGCGAGGAGGAAGACCTAGGACTCAGCAGGAGAGGGCGCACTCGTGCATCAGTACCCATCTAGAAACCACTTCTTATTTATTCACAGGCACTGTGCTCGGTGTCATCCAGTAGGGCAGGACGGAGGCCAGAGAAACCAATCTGGCCACAGGTGCTGACTCAGAAGAAGCGGCCACACGGTCAGGACCAGGTGTATGAAGGGCAAACCGCGGCCAACAGGCTGGGCAGGGCCCAGTGATGGGCTCTAGTGGCAGGAGGCAGTTGGCATCTGACAGATCTGACCACCTGCCTGGGCCGAGGAGCAGAAAGGACAGGCAAGGGGTCCCTTCTACCAGGCCATGTGAGGACCAAGACTGCTCCTGGCCCAATTCTGGTTCTGACTGGCATCTTGAGAAAGCTATGGCAACGCCAGGCAGTCCTGAAAAGCCACCAAGACCTTGCTTCTGAGAGGACAGTTGTTATTCTTTTTCCTGGTTCTAAAATTGTCATTAAAAAGTCATGGAGGTGACATATAAATACTTTCTTGCTGTAAAATCAAAATTCCAGCAAGTTATTTTATGGACATTGACAGACTAACCAAACTGTGTGTGGACAGGCAGAAGATCTGGAAAAGCAAACACAATACTGAAGGAGAACTGACGTTACTCAACTTCAAGACTTACTATAAAAGGACAGTAATAAAGACCGTGTGGTACTGGCAAAAAAAATAGACAAATAGATCAATGGAAAAGAGCGGAGAGTCCAGAAACGGATCCACATAAATACAGCTAACTGAACTTGGACAAAGGGTAAAAGGCAGTTTAATGGAACAAAATCGCTCTTTTCAAAAAATGGTGCTGAAATTGGACACCCACATGCAAAAAAAAAATGAACCAAGACACAGACCTTACGCTCTTCACAAAAACTAACTCAAAATGGATCACAGACCTAAATGTACAATGCGAAACTATAAAACTCCTAGAAGGTAACAGGAGAAAACCTAAATGATGTTGGGTAAGGTGGTGATATTTTAAATGCAACACCAAAGGCACAAACCATGAAAGAAACAATTGATAGCTGATCTTCATTAAAATTAAAAACTTCTGCCCTGGCTGGTGTGGCTCAGTGGATTGAGCGCTGGCCTGTGACCTGAAAGGTCGCCAGTTCGATTCCCAGTCAGGGTGCACACCTGGGTTGCAGGTCAGGTCCCCAGTTGGGGGCGTGTGAGAGGCAACTTATTGATGTTTCTCTCGCTCCCTTCCCCCTCTCTAAAAGTTAAATAAATAAAATATTCTTAAAAAAAAACAACAAAAAAAACTTCTGCTCTGCAAAAGACAATGTTGGGAGACTCAATCTGTAAATGACACACACAATAAAGGACTGTTATCAAACACGTACAAAGAACTTTAAAAACCCAACAATAAGAAAACAAACAAGTCAATTAAAAAATGGAGCAAAGCCCTGGCTGGGTGGCTTAGTTGGTTGGAGCATCATTCCAATATGCCAGGGTTGCAGGTTCAATCCCCAGTCAGGGCACATACAAAAATCAACCAGTAAATGGATAAATAACTGCAACAACAAATTCATGTCTCTTTCTCTTTCTCTCTCCCCTTCTCTCTCTTTGTAAAAAACCATAATTTTATTTTATTTTTTAACAAACAGAGCAAAGAACTTAACAGATACCTCACAAAAGAAGAAATACAGCCCTGGATGTGTAGCTCAGTTGGTTAGAGCATCGTCCCAATACACCAAGGTTGCAGGTTCAATCTTCGGCCAGGGCACACACAAGAAGCAACCAATAAATGCATGGATAACTGGAACAACAAATCAATGTTTCTGTCTCCCCCCCATCTTCTCTCTCTCTCTAAAATCAATACATAAGTTTTTTTAAAAAGAAGAAATACAGATGGCAAGTAAACATATAAAAAGAGGTTTAATATCACGTATCATTAGAGAATTTCAAATTAAAACAATGAGATATCATTACACACCAATTAGAATGGCTAAGATCCAGAACACCGACACTACCAAAAGCTGAAAAGGATGTGGAGCAACAAGAATTTTCCTTCATTGTCGTAAGAATGAAAACGGTGCAGCCACTTTGGGAGATAATTTGTCAGTGTCTTACAACCTAAACATGGTCAGCACATGGTCCAGGAATCACGGTCCCTGGTATTTACCCAAATGAACTGAAAACCATGTCCGCATAAAACCTTGCACACGGATGTTTATCACAACTTTATTCATAATTGCCAAAACTTGGAAGCAACCAAGATGTCCTTCCATAGGTGAATGGATAAACTGTAGTACATCCAGATAATGAAATATTATTGAATACTAAAAAGAAATGACTTATCAAGCCATGAAAAGTCATAGGGGAACCGTAAATGGATATCACTAAGTGAAATAAGTCAATTCGAAAAGGCTACATATGCTGCATGCTTCCAGCTGTATGACATTCTGGAAAAGGTAAAACTGTGCAGACAGTAAAAAGATCAGTGGTTGCCAGGGGTTGAGGGGGAGGAAGGAGCACAGGGGTTGGCAGGGCAGTGACGCCAATCTGTAAGATACTACGAAGGTGGTTATACGTTGATACCCGTTGGACCAAACTCACAGAATGTGCAGCCCGAAGAGAGCGCCCTAACATAAGGATGGGCTTTGGGTGATAACGATGTGCCAATTTAGGTCCCTAAGTTACAACACATGTGCCACTCTGGTGATGGGAGGTTGTGCATGTGTGGGGACAGGCATGCGAGAGCTCCACCTTCAGCTCAGTGTTGCTATGAACCCAAACCTGCCCTAAAAAATAAAATTCATTAATGAAAAAATGTATCTTGAAGGCCTCCATTAGGTAAATGGGCCTTCCAGTAAGTGGAGGCGCCTCGGCGCCCCACCTTCGGGGAAGCCCGGCCTCAGCCCCGGCGCCCGTGGCTTACCAGGCTGCTGTCCAACAGGCAGGGGCTCAGGTCTATTTCGGCCATCTTCTGGTTCGCCTGGCGGATGGCGCCAACGAGACACGCTGTGGGGGGTCTGCTAAGGAAGCTCTCCGCGGTGACGCGCACCAACAGGGGGAGCCAGCCTGGTGAGGACAGTCTCGCCGCCTTCCCGTGCTGTCCCTGCATTCCGCTATTTTCTTTCCCAAGCAGTCACCAGTTCTTTTCTCTTGTTTTAAAATGAGTTGCTTTATAAATTATAAATTAAAATTATATTCTAAATACCTTTGGAAATACAAAAACAATCATCCATTATGCTACAGCCCTAACAACTCCTGTTGGGATCTGGGGAGATTTCCTTCCAGTATTTTTTTACATAATTATAATCTCGATGTATGCTTATTTACTGCTCTGATTCTCTTCCACTCATTAACATGGTAATTTTCCAAAAAGCTAAATAATTTTCTTTATATTTTAAATGTCGTTATACGAACCCATGTAGATGATGCACCTGAACAAACTTAACTGTTCCTCGGTTACTCAATATTTAAATTGTTCATAACTTTTTGCAATCATAAGTAATTGCAAATCTTTTATACACACAGTCACAGAGAGAGCTGTTTCCCTGTTTTGGATTACTCCATTAAGAGAGATTTTCAGGTGACAGATGCTTGGGTCAAAGTGTCTCCCTACCTCGTTTATCACCGTTGAAATCTCTGCTCAGTTCACTGGCCCACCCTGTTGCCCTCTCTCTGTCTGAATCTCCTTCCGACCTAGTGTCAGCTGGCCTCGGATATATCCTCTGTAAAAGCCCCACGGTCCTATCGCTCCTCGTTGCCTTCACAAAAAGCAAGATTCTCTCTTTCTTCCATTCCCTTCAAGCGCTCTTACAAACTGGAGCGCACCTGACAAATGAAGAGGCCAAGGGGGGACATGACAGCGCGAATGGGGCAGTTAGGAGGAGAGGAGTGTGCGGTCAAGAGGAAAGGGGGACATTAGAAAAGGTCCAGGAGAGTGAGGCCCTGAAGCAGACCCTGATGGCCCCCATGTGCCCATCTTGAGGAGGGTTTCGGAGAGGTGTGGGAGAGGAGGGGACACAGAGGGGTTTGTGCAATTTGGGTGGCAGCAGCATGACTCGAAGGGAAACGAGCCCTATATGAGAGGAGGACCTGCAGTTATTCATAACCTGAGAGGGCTATTTGCTGGATGAGCTCTAAGTCCTCCAGAGATGAGATTTTGTTGTTGGTCTCTGGGCTAGTTCAAGGTCAGAAGTGAGATGGGGATCAATGAAGGCAGGACTAGAGAAGGAAATGCTGGTATAGCCTGGATGATACCAGAAGGGGCAAACTCTGAGCCCAGGCAAATAGGCTGGCCGGGGAGATGAGGTGAGGTCAAGTAGAGTAAAAAAAATTTTTTTCTTTTTGCCCTGTCCGGGTTGCTCAATCAGTTAGAGCCCCTTCCCATTATGTCAATGTCATGGGCTCTATCCCTCTCAGGATACATGCAAGAAGCAACCATGAATGCATAAATAAGTGGAACAACAAATCGATGTGTCTGTCTGTCTCCCTCCTTTTTCTCTAAACTCGGTCAATTTAAAATTTTTTAAAATTGGGTCTTAAGTTTACTTGTCTGAGGGTAGAGGGCTGGACAATGACTTTTTAGGTGCTATCTATAACTAATTTTTTGGAAGGTCAAGGGGAAAGTAGACAATGAAAAAAAAGAACTTTTTTTCTCTTCTTCCTCATTCTTGCCACAAATGTTTCCAGTACTTCTTCCTCTTGAGCTCTTTCTGGTTATCTCAGTAAACCAAATTCAAGTCAAAGAGTCCTTCACAGTCTCAAATTCTTTTAGAGGCTAGGAAGAACTTAAGTCATGAGAAAAAGTAACGAATATATAAGCAACGAGCTAATAGCGGCGCATGTCATAAACTTGGCACAAGTTACACCTCTGGAGCAGGTGTATTTAGTCTCTATTGTGAACAGTGCCACAGAAGGATACAGGGTGGATTGTCTTCCAGATGCTTCCTCACAGCATCCAGCATCGAATTCTGTGCACCGAGTGAGACGGCCGGGGGCTCAGCCACTGGCACCATTGGCAAGGCGATGACATTGATGACATCCATCTTCTTGAAATAAGCCATCATCTACTTTCTCGTAAACAGACAAATAATAGTAAGTTCCTACTTTTAAGAGGCTGTCGTTTCTCACTCTGCTCTTGCTCTCTGCTCAGCCAGCCTGCTGGAAATCACAAATAGCATAGAACTATCTTAGAAAACACAGGCCCATGCATCTGGCAAGCAGGGCTGATGGAGGCACGTGCTGCGTGCAACATGGGGAGTAAAGGCTTTTGTCTGAGAAGCCCATGGTCAACAAAGCATTTCAAGACATATACGCATTTTCTTTCTACCCGCTGATGCCCACGCTCCAGCCCAATGACAGCTGTTATACAGCTGACCTTTGAACAATATGAGGATGAGGAAGAGCTGCCCCATGCAGTCAAAAATCCACATAGAACTTCTGACTCCTGTACTGAACTACTGATAGCCTACTGCTGATTGGAAGCCTTATCAATAACATAAACAGTCAACTAACACATACTTTGTAAGTTATATGTATTATATATTGTATTCTTACAGCAAAGTAAACTAGAAAAGAGAAAATATTTAAAAATCCTAAGGAAGAGAAAATATTTAAAGTCCTGTACATAGTAATTGAAAAAAAAAATCCATGATTAAATTCCAGGGACAACTGTAACTTTAAAAATAAGGAGACTGGGGTGTTAAAAAGGCTTGGGCTCCAGGTGAGCCAGCAAGCCAGTTCGCAAACTTGAAATGAAATCAGATCTTGTTTGCCTGTCTGAGCCTCGCCTGGAAAGTCAGGGGTACAGATGGGGTTCTGGAGACCCCTTTCAGCTCTCAGATGCTATGACTCTGTGACACGGGTCCATCTCCTCAGCGTGAGGGTCCTGATCTACCTGGGGCTGCGGCTCCTTCTCAGGAAGCTGGCCCCACCCCTGCCCTGCCTCCTGGGTCCTTGCTTTTCGGCCAGGAGTCCATTGCTTCCATCCTTGGGTCCGCCATGCCTGCCCACAGCCTGGTGGCAGAAGCCTGGCTATAATGAAGTGAAAACATTGAGACCTGCCCTCAAGAAGCTCACGTAGCATGGAAGGAGAGAAAAAAGGCAGTCTGGTGGAAAACTTAACCAGGGGGCCCTTCCACCAGTCTCCCTCTCCTCCGGTCCGTGCCTTCTGCTCTGCCCTCTTCTCCGCAGTCATGTGTCCTATCTGCCTGCCCCACTGAACTTCTCCCTGGCCTCTGCCATGCTGTGCTGTGTGCCTCTGTGCCTTTGCACGTGCTGTGCCCTCTCTTCAAAGCTCAGCCCAGATGACGCATCTTTTGGAAGGCCTTCTTGAATTACTCCAGGCCATCGGCGGAGCCCAGGGCTCTGCTCTCATCTCTCTGTCATGACAGCTACAATACAGGAGTGGAATGGTTCGCTTCTACAGCTTTCTCCATTGGGCAAATTACTCCTTAGGGATTAGGGCCACTCAATAGTTGTTTCCAGTTTAGGCTCACTTACCACACTTCTTTCTAGTCCAAAGAAACTATCCATTCTGGGCTAGCCCAAGTCAGTGGGGTTACAGAAAGGGCTGGCCCAGGCCCAGGTCAGCACCCTTTCCTCCCTCCTGCTCCTGGCCTTCAGCTACCAGGCGAGGGGCAGCGGGCTCAGAGGGGGGCAGGTGCACTGTTAGGCTCCTCACTCCTTCCCACCCACTCTCTAGCCTGACTGACAAATTACATGTTCTCTGGGAAGCCAGACTCAGCGTGACCCTGTCACGAGCCTCTTGTTTCGGCTTAGCATTGTCACTCATGCCTAATGGAGAAAATTGAATACTACGCTTTTTAAGAGAAATATTAAAAATACATACTTTGTTCTCTTCTGAATTCTTCATCATACCATTTTAGGTTAAGTATTCTCTGAAATGTGTTAAATTTTTATTGTCTGTACTTAAGGAGGAAAAAAGGACAAGGGAGAGAACTAACTTAGCTGAGTGTCTGCCCTGTGCCCAGCACTGTGCTGTGTGCTGGGGTGGTTGAGTAGAAGAATAAGACACACCCTACCCTCATGAAGCACAGATTCTGGGAGCAGAGATTGGAATGTCCTTGTTTAAAGTTAACATGTTTTTAACCTAAACAAGTTGACTTTTGCCCTGGCTGGTGTGGCTCAGTGGACTGAGCGCCAGCCTGCAAGCTGAAAGGTCGCCAGTTCAATTCCCAGTCAGGGCACGTGCCTGGGTTGTGGGCCTGGTCCCCAGGTGGCGGTGCGTGAGAGGCAACCGATGGATGTGTCTCTCACAAACATCGATGTTTCCCTCCCTCCCTTCCCCCTCTCTAAAAATAAATAAGTAAAATCTTTAAAAAAAACCAACCAATTTGACTTTTGTTCAGCTTCACCTTGGTAATTCAAGGACGGGTTACTGAGTGCCTAATACGAGCCAGCAGGATATTCCTCGTGGGGACAGGACAGTGCGTGACGCAGACTTGGTCCCTGCACTAAAGGAGCTAGGTCTACTAGGGGAGACATCGGAGAATCAAACAATTACATTAAGTTATTGTGAATAACTCTGACCCCTTCTTCCAAGGGTCACACAGTGCTATGAGATGACATAATAAAGGACATTGACCTAGTCAACGTGGCCAAGACTTGAAGGAAGGGCGGGATTTAATTAGATAAAAGGAGAGGGGAAATACCACCTAAGCAGAGTGGGGGGCAAGGGAAGAAAGGTAGGAAAAGGCTAGACCTGTGCATAACAGTAGCCGCTAGCCACATGTGACAAGCAAGCTCTTAGCATCGGGTTAATGTGACTGAAGAATGAACCTTTTCATTGTAATTTAAAAATGAAGCAGTACCCGACCGGTGCGCTCAGTTGGTTGAGCGTCATCCTGCAAAGAGAAAGATGGTTGGGGCGCATGCCCGGGCTTGTGGCCCGGTACCCTATTGGGGTGCGTGCAAGAGGCAACCCATGGAAATTTCTCTCCCTTTTCCTCCCTCCCTTCCCCTCTCTCTAAAAATAAAATAAATAAAATGTTTTAAAAATGAAGCAGTGCCCCTTTAAATATATTAATTATATAATATGTTAAAATGATAATATGAGGCAATCATAAATATTATTCAAATTAATATCGCCTGATTTGTTGTTTTGTTGTTTTTACTTTCCAAAATACCGGTACTAGAAAATTCTAAATGACATATGCGGTCCACATTATGTCTCCAGTGAACGGCGCCGGGTTAGGCCGCGCAGATTTTGGTCCTAGGACATGGAGCGCTCCCCTTCTCGATGCAGTGAGGTGTAGCTGGAAGAAAATTACACTTGGAGCCAGAGGCCCATGGGTCCTGCACCTCCTTGGCTGGACGGCGGGCACCCACTAGGCTCCCTGAGTCTCTTCATTTATCGAATGAGAGTTAACAATACACTCAGGTCTTTAGGAGATCTAGAGTTGACACTCTAGAACTTCTCTGCCCCTTGCTCACTGTGAGGCCTTGAAGCGGCCCCTGAGCCTCAGTTTCCCCTGTTTGTTGAAGCCGATGAGAGTCGGGCGTGGGGCGGCGAGGAAGGGGGGGGTCACCGTTCTTCTTTGGGGCTTACCTGAAGACAACGGTGTAATCCGACGAACTCGGGGCGGGTTCCGTCACAGGTCCCTCAAGGGACCCTGCAAAGTTCTGGAGGCGACAATCGACGTCTGTTGCCCCCACATCCACCAGGGAGGGGTGCCCTTTGCTCTGTGGTAGCGAGGGAGGAAGAGGCGAGGAGCAAACAGGGAGGGGCCCATTTTGCTACTATGAGTCCTGGTGTTCTCCGGGCAACGCCGGGCACTAGCATAGTATCCCTCATCCCGCAACAATGGAACCTTCGCGAGCCGCCGCCAGACGCGGTTACCAAGGTGACGGCCCATGTAAGTAGGCGAGACCAGACCAATGGGCCTGTGGGGAGATCGCGTGTAGCTCCTCGTTCTATCCTATATCAGGGGGACGTGCAAGTGATTCCAGAAGACCACCCCTTTGTGAAGTCCGTTTTACATATCGAGGGCAGTCCTCGAGCGTTTCTGGTGCTTCGCAGAGGCTTGTGGAGTGGAGCCCGCCGCGCCTGGCACCCCCATTTTCTCGGTGGTAGAGTCCGAGGCGGGGCTGCACATGCGCGCGGCGGGAGGGCGGCGGCGTGGCCCGCGAGGATCGCGAACCCTCGGGGGCGGCTTGCGGGTGCTGTGGGCGTTCAGTTGGAACCCGGCTTCTGGAACCCGTCGGGTACGTCTCCGATACCGGCGCCTCCGGAGGGCTGAAGAAGGGTAGGACGTCCTGGCGCTCCCCAGGGGACCCAGCGCCTGCCGGCAGCTGGAGCGGCCGGAGGGCGTCGGGCTGGGGGCGAAGGCCGGCTTCACGCCAGGCTGGCGACCACCTCTGTCGAAGTGTGTTTCCTTGATTGTAAATTGGGATAGTAATTCATCCCTTAGGTCGACTGTGAAGGGCATGCGAGCGAACGTTTGTTCGCTACGGTCCGTTGACTCCACCAGCCCCGGGGGGCCGGGGACCTTCGCGGCACGTACTTGGCTGTCTCTGAACCCTGGGCGACGCGGATCCCTTTGATAATGCGATGAAAACCGAAGACTCATCATCATGTTAGGTTAAAATAAGATAATGTATTTTATGGCCCATTGCAAACTGTAAGGCACTGCACAGTGATGCAGTGATTATCATCACCGGCGCAGAGGAGCAGGCCTTATTTTGAAGCCCAGTTCCACCCCTTTCCCGCGGTGCGATGGCGGCAAGGTACCGTATGTTGCCATGTGCAATGCGCACTTTTGCCCAAGGTTTTGAGGGGAAAAATAAGGATGCGCATTATGCATGGGTATAATGATCCTGTGTATAATGCGCACAAAACGTGGGTGGCTTCTCTAATCCTCGTTCTGTCATTTGTAGTTGGGGACATCCTTGGGTTGCTGTAAGCATCAAATGTCACAGCTTTTTATAAACACTAAAGCACTTTAACAACCGTGTACTTTCCCTGATTACGAATAAAGAAGCCTTCGGCCCAGGGGAGATAAGTGCTAGGGTCCCACTGTGAAGCGGGGAAGGCAGCGAATGATGGTTGGAACCCAGACGCCCTCTTCACTTTCTTTGCGCTGAGGCTTGTTTCCCCGCGGAGCTCCATCCGAGAGGACCTCTAGGTCCACGTTAACGTTCCAGCACCTGTGCACGGGTGTCCGCCAGAGTTGTTTGTGGATGATGGGATCTGACTTAAAAGGCAGCTAGTTCGTGCAGACCCTTCCTCTTCCTCATCTGTTAAATATCGATGATATCAGCTCTGCCATGTGATGGGCCTCCTCCTTTCACTGGACACCTCATCTACATACTGCACAGGTGACCTTTGACATATAGACTGAGCGAGGGGCACTGCTATCCATCTGAAAGTGAAGTATAAATACAGCTTCATTTCTTTTAAATGGAGTCTATGCAGAAGCTGTTGTGCTTAGTGTGATTCTTACCGGTATATGGGAATAAACAACTACGTCCTTTTGCAAATCTGGCGATGGCAACTTGTGACAAAATTTAACATAGGCAAGTCAGCCACCTGCTTGTGTTAACATAAACTGTAGGACCACACACACCTGTGTTCAGATTCTAGCTCCCTTTCAGGACCTTAGTCTTTCTAAACCTTGCCTGTCAAATGGGGATAATGAGAGGAGCTAGATGAAAGGTGGCTGCGAGTGCCGATATCTGCAGGCACAGGTTTTAGTGCACCGCCTGCCTGGCACACAGCAAGCGCTCAACACGTGGGAGCCGTTACCAGGACCGTGCATAGCCACATAAGATGTATGTGTCAGTGATTTCAGGACAGTAACATAAACTCACTCAACCGTTTGTGCCCCTGACTTGTTCTGCCCCTAGCACAGGGACCATTGACCTTTCCTTCATCAGGCCAAAGATGCCTCTCTTTGGGAGTACGTTCAGTCCGAAGAAGACTCCGCCTCGGAAATCTGCTTCTCTCTCCAACCTGCATAATGTGAGTGTCAGGACTAGAGTCAGTCCGGTGTGCATGTGACTGGAGCGTTGAGCCTGGTCTCAGATGGAGAGTGGGGTCCTCCAGAGGCAGCCAAGTAGGAGGGCATCCTTTTCATTCATGTTGCTATTGCTAAAATAATTTTTAACCCTTATGTGGAAATTCCTGTCAGAGCTTGTTCAAGAACCTAGTAAGGCAGTCAATCTCATGATTTTTGGCTCTATATATTGTCCAGTGTTCTTGGGAATTTATTCCCAAGACATGGCCAGGAATTGATTTTAGTCGACTATGTCTAAGAATCAGGTCATTCTGAAAGGATGATGTTTTGCCGCTATTAATGGCATTCAGAAAGCTTTGTCACAGCTCCAGAGGCAATTTCCAGGCTCCTCAAGGGCAGAGCCGGCCACATTCATCTCTGAATACCCAGCATTAGTCTTGGCACAGGGTGGGTGCTCAGTAAGGTGTAGAAACATCCAAAAATATGTTAAAGAACAGCTGCTACTACTAACAAGGTGTTAGCATTTTATGCCCTGTCCATGACCTATGGGGAGGGGCAAAAGTAGGGTTACAGTTCGCAGGAAAATAATACAATGATTAATAAGTAATAATACAAGAATAAACTCTGTTTCGCATACTCACAACTGTAAACTTACTTTTCCTCGACCTATATATACCTCCAGAGTAAGCAGGTGATAACTTGGGCTTACTGCGCTTAAAAAGGATTTTTCATGGCAGATGAAAAATAATTCATTTTACAAATTTTAGCATATATAGCTTTTTCAGAAAACGTTTATTGTATAAAGTAGTTTGTTTCTTCCCTCTTATAGTTTGAAAGTGTTTGTTGCACCTTACTTAATTTCCTGACTTTAAAAAACATTATTAAATGTGCTGGGTAATGATTGGAGGAAAAAAAGGAGGTACTGGGGTCTTATAGTTAGGAGAGGCACTGGGACTGGAGTCTGAGGGCCATGGCCATCTGAAGTGGCATGCAGTGTCTCACCCACAGTTGGATCGGTCAACTCGGGAGGTGGAGCTGGGCCTTGACTATGGAACCCCCACTATGAACTTGGCTGGACAAAGCCTGAAGTTTGAAAATGGCCATTGGATAGCAGGTGTGCTGATTTCCTGCCATTTTGTCTAGCAGGACTGTGGGAGGAAATCTCCTTCTAACTGCTACTTCTGTCTTTGCACCAGAGACAGGGATTAGTGGAGGTGTGGACCAGAGGGAGGCTCTGCGCCTCCGGAAGCGGAACCAGCAGTTGGAAGAAGAGAACAGTTTATTGCAGATGAAAGTGGACATCCTGCTCGACATGGTGAGGGCGGTGATGGGAAGGGCTACCTAGGCTTTCCTTTCGAGGGAGGCCCCCCTCAAATCAGTTCATCCAGCTCATACCTTGCGAGCGCCAGGGTGCCCAGGTACATTCCTTTGAATCCAAAGATATGAAACCAAATCAGACATAGTCCCTGCCCCCAAGCACTCACTCTAGCAGGGAGATGGACAGTAAACATAATGACAGTTCCTCAAGATAAAGGCAACATTTAGAGTCTGTACGGGGCCTGGTGTCAGCACACGAAAGAGAGAATAATTCTTCCAAGACAGGAGGAAGCCACACGGGAAGGGATAGTTGAGCTGAATGTGGGACAATAAAGGGAGTAGTGGAGGCTGGGATGAAGGCATTCCAGGAAGGAGGACCGTCCGCTCATGGCTTGGAGACGTCCTGTCCCGTGCAGGCATTCGTCAGTGCCTGGCACAGACCTGTCCAGGAGCTCTCTGCGTTGGCATCTGTTTCCTGTGGCTGTTAAATACCCAGCAGCTGCCCTGGCTGGGTGGCTCCGTTGGTTGGAGCATTGTCCCACACACCAGAAAGGTTGCAGGTTCTGTTCCCAGTCAAGGCATATACGTAGGTTGTGTGTTTGAACCCTGGCTGGGGCACATACAGGAGGCAACCGATAGATGTTTCTGTTCCTCCCCCTCTCCCTCCACTTCTCTCTCTAAAATTAATGAACACGTCCTCAGTTGAGGATTCAAACAACAGCAAAGCCCAGCAGCCCGTTGGCCTTAGTGATACATGTGCAGGCCGATTGAGAAGCGGGAGGGCGTACACTGGAGTGGCTAAGAGGATGTGTTCTGGAGCTAAACTTTGGCTACTTGCCCAGCTCCACACTGGTCATGTGACTAGGCAAGTTACCCGACTGTGTCAAGAACTTAGTTCTTTGGCAATAATATAGGCATGATAGTGGGAGTCACCTAGCACCGAGTTAATCATACAAGTAAAGCACTCAGAATAGTGGATTGCTCAGGAAGTGTAGCTCTTTCTTCATAGTAAGCTGGCCTCTAATCTTAGAGCGTTTATCTCTCTCTGTCCATGTCGTGAATATCTGAAGTCCACTGAAAGATCCCGAAGAGGAAAATGGCATTCTTTTTTAAGCATTTTCCCCCCATGCATCATGGGAGCTACAGCTCAGAAGCAGCTAATCCTTTATCTTAGAATTACCAGTCTCTGCCTTTTCATCCCCTGGGGCCTGCTGCCATTAACGCAGTGTGTGCCATGCATTCCTAGGTGATCAAAAACGTTGATAGAGTGGATTTTGTTCTTCAAGAATTTGAGGCAGTTACATTCTGCCCAGTTACGAAGGAGTCCTGTGGTGGAGGCCATCTGGCAGTGTTAGAGAAATGCCCGGGTCCTCTCCCCAGTGCACAGGGCTGGCCTTGCAAACGTGTAACACAGCCCAGAAGTGTCCTTTCTAACAGTCTGCTGCTTTACTTTCAGTTCTCTGAGACCACTGCCGAATTCCAAATAATGAAGAAGGAATTGAATGAACTGAAGAGTGTCAACCGGAGAAGGAAATGAAGACCTCCAGAAACATTCGTTAAGAGAATAGGGAGAAATCTACTGATCAGAGGAGTTTTGTTTTGTTTTTTAGCCAAACTAGTGGCTTAAGTCCTGGGAGAGAGTACCATGTAATGGAGCCAAAAGGCACTGGCACCTTTGATTCGAAACTTCCTTTCTAGCGTCTGGTGCAAGAAATTGCCCAGGACTTCAAACAGGTCTGCGCTTCCAGAGTGCAGCTATTGGTGCTTTGCAGGAGGCAAGTGAAGCCTCTCTGGCTGGTCTTTTTGAAAACACCGACTTGTGTGCCATCCATGCCAACTGTGTAACAGTTATGCCAAAAGACGGACAGCCAGTATGCAGCGTACATGGAGGACACACTTAAAAATCTGCTATGATGGGAAACATTTCATCCTTTAAAAAGAATTTTTTTCTGTTTTTGGTAGTTCTGAATGTTATTTCTTTTTCCCTTGTAGGGTCAAAAGATACCTAAGTATATGATTGCAAGTGGAAAATAGGGAACAGAAATCAGGCATTGGCCGTTTTTCCATTTTTATTTGTGTGTAAATTTTTAAAAATATAAATGTGGCACATGCCTGGGTTGCTGGTTAGGTCCCCAGTAGGAGGGGCCTGCGAGAGGCAACCACACATTGATGTTTCTTGCCCTCTCTCTCCCTTGCTCCCCCCTCTCTAAAAATAAATAAATAAAATCTTTTTAAAAAAATGTGGGGACATAAAGCGTTAACACAAGTCAAAATGTTTCAGTGAGCAGTTTCAGCAGTTCAACTTTATGACAATATAAATAAACCTGTTAAATTTTTCTGAACTATGCCAGCATTTGGATTTTTTAAAAACAAATAAATTATTGATGACAACTAAATGGTGTTTGTAGCATTTTTATCATACAGTAGATTCCATCCATTCAGTATACTTTTCTGAGTCGTCCTACATGCAGGTACGTGTTTTTGAAGTCTTCTGTGCTGTTCCTGTAAGTTTGCTGTTAAAATACATCAAACTATAATAAAATTAAAAATAAAATAAATGGGATCCCTTGGGAGGTTTGTTAAAAATGCAGGTTTCTGAACCCGCGAAACCCTCTAACCAGAATTTCTGCAGAATTACTCCCTAATTTCGCAAGTTTCCCAGGCGTTAATTTCCACCGAAATCTAGGCCGCCTCCCGGTTCGACTGAAGGCGGTAAGGACTGCAGGCCAGAGGGCGTCGCTCGTCCCCAACGCTCCAGCCTCCGGCTCTCGGAAGGGCAGCTCTATCCTCCGCCCCGCGCTACGGTCGCCTCGCCTCCTTCCTTCCGCTTCCGGTGTCCCCTTCCAGCCATGGCTGCCGCCGTTGCCGCCGCCGGCCCCGGCGCTCCCCTGTCCCCGGACGAGTTGCCTCCGAAAGGTGATGCCGAGAGGACTGAGGAGGAGCTGGAAGAGGAAGACGACGAGGAGGTACTGGGGCCCGCGCGGGGGGCGGGGGAGCCGCGCTGCAGACAGGATCGTCCCGCCCGGGAGTGTGAGCCCCGCGTGCTGCAGGATCGGGGCAGAGGCGCGTAGCGGAGGCTGGCGAGGTCGGAGCCTGGCGAGGTCGGAGCGTCTTCTCCGAGAAGCGGAATTAGGCCCAGGGTGCCCTAGCTCCGGGGTGGGGGTGGGTGGCGTGGCGTGTCCGGGCGTCGGGAGGTTACCGCCGCTTCGGCCAAGACTCGGGCCTCCTCCACTACAGCCAGATGAGACCCTATTGGAGAGACTCTGGGGTCTGACGGAGATGTTTCCGGAGAGGATCCGCTCCGCGGCCGGAACCACTTTTGATCTCTCCCTCTTTGTGGCTCAAAAAATGTACAGGTAAGGGACAAGGGCAAAGACGTCGGGGGTGTGCCGGGGTGCCATGAATGAACATGGGCTTTGGAGGTAGCATACCTGGGTTGGGAACCAGCCTGCCACGTAGATCGTTGAGTGACCTTGGACTTGTAGTACCTTAACATTTCTTAGTCCCAGTTTCCTTTTCTATAAAGTGGGGATTCTTGTCGGGCAGGGTCGTTGTTAGGATCGTTTCAGATTATGTGAGATAATTAACGTATTAGTATCTTTGTTAAGAACTCAGGAGAATGTTAAACCTACCACTAGATACACAGCTACCAGGACTGCCCCTCCTGTTTCTGATCGGAGTATGGTGCAAGAGTTGGGTAGAATACGTTTATCAAAAACTGTGGCGTACGTGAGAAACTTTGTTCCTTGGTGCACTGTCTGGTTTTGCCTCACTATCATGCTGACAAATCCTTCTGCAGGTTTTCCAGGGCAGCCCTGTGGATTGGGACAACTTCCTTCATGATCCTGGTTCTTCCTGTTGTGTTTGAGACTGAGAAGTTGCAGATGGAACAGCAGCAGCAGCTGCAGCAGCGGCAGGTAAGTCCAAACCCTGGGCTTTTTGCCATGGAGGAGCCACAACTTGGTTATGTCTCCAGCACCTGGGTAGACCAGTGGTTACGGTGTGGGTACAAGTTGGGATCTGGCCAGTGTTCTTTTAGGTACTGAATTGGGCTATCAGCATTGCTTTTGTAGAGCTTGCCTGCCCGCTAGTATGCAGGATGAAAAATGAGATCCCTAGGCCTGTACCAGTGTCTTACATCCTTCCTTTTCTGTTCCAGATACTTCTAGGTCCTAACACAGGGCTGTCAGGAGGAATGCCAGGGGCTCTACCTTCACTTCCTGGAAAGATCTAGATTGTTACTGCTATGTCTGACCTGTCTTGGCAGGAGTTTGACAGTTCGGTAGTGTTCAAACGCCTGATTTTTTTTTTTCTCTCTCTCTTAACTTGGGCACATTGACCTGTCTAAACCTGGTTGAGAGAATTTTCCCCATGTTATCTCATGGAGAGACTCCCTACTTGCAACTGTGCCCTCCAGGCTATCCTGACTTGCTACTTCTGTCCCCACTCTGATAGCGGAGTGTGGCAATGCAGATGGCTGCTCCACCTCTGGCCATCCCACATCTTTTGCTAAATTGACTCCCGACTGGAAGATCTCAGTAGCTTATTGTGGGGGCCATTGGGAAGGATGTACCCCTGACCATTAACGACCGTTTTGTTTTGACGTGCATACTATATGAAATACAAAATGCAGTACAGCTGTAGTGTAAAAGCAGCCACTGTGAATTCCTCGGTATGTTGGAGAAGAGGGCGGGCTGGTGGCAGCGTAAATCAAAGGAGGGGACTGTGGAGGGTAGAGCAGGAGCTTACCTGTTTTGCACATTTTGGATGTTACACCTGTGTGTGTGTCTAAGACAGTAAAAAAAAAGTCAGTGCTCACTTTTGTATTTAAATATTAAAAATGATTCCAACCAAAAGTGTTATGCATGTGCTTCTGATACATACACCTCGAAATTAGACCATTTCAGAAGGTCAAAGACACGAACTGCCCCAGGCACAATATGTATCTAAAGGATGACTTGTGGATGTGAGTGAATTCCTTCTAAAGCAGCATCATGCTACGTTACCCTTTACTCCTTTACATACGTAATTATAGAATTCAGACAGACACGAGGTTTACATACGGAGTTTTCCATTTTTAATATTTGGTTAAACAAAATACATCTTTTGTAAACAAACCCAGCACAAGGCCAACAAAAAGGGGCAGGAAATAAAAGCAAGAAAAACAAAAAGCTTAGGGTTGCCCCTTAGTGGGCATCAGGGTCAGGCCTGCCCCCTTCCTTAAAGGAATTGGGACTTTTTGCCCTTGGGCATCAGCATGGGTCCCTGTTTCTAAGCACCAGAATTGGATATGAACAGAGAAACCAGCCCTGAAATGTTTAAGCGTCTTTGCATATCCCATTGGCTCATGGACTCCAAGTACATGGGGACTCCTTTGAAGTGCCATTTGCACAGGTCCAAGCAGATTGGAGTTTCCTTCTCTTCCCAGGGAATGGCTTACAATTCTACTGCTGACAGTGCCAATGGACCCAAGGTCCTGGTTATGACAATCAGGAAAGTTGGCTGTAACTTCTGGCTGGTGGTGGTTGGAATGTCATTGTGCAGGGATAGGTAAAGAGCTCTCTGTGGTGCCAAGCAGGTCTGATGTAGAAAATGGTGCAAGAGAGACTGCAGTCAGTTGCTTAGATGGTGTAATGCAGTAGCCGCTTGGTGGCCTCTCACTAAGCATAAAAAACGGCCTTGTTGAAGATACGTGTGCAGAAAAAGTGCTGGTGTAAACATGCACTCCAGTCACAGTGGGGAGGAGAAAGCCTCAGCTTCATCCCAGTTAGCTTGCTCATGTCTGACATACAAGCCCCAGGCTGGCTTTGCTGCTGGAGGGAAGTCAGCAGCCCTCAGGCCTGACAAAACCATCGATCTGCAAGGGCTAGACAGGTCATCTCTGCCTGCTCACCTGCCTTGAGGCAATACAACCATTTTGGTGACACGCAGTGTGGTATGGCATGTACTCCCCCCTCCTCTCTGTTTCCCAAAATTACAAGAGAAAAGTGGCCTACAATTATTTAAAGAGGTATGGGGTGGTCAATTCTCAGTTGATTTGTAAAGGAAATTAAATATGACAAACCTAGGTCCTGTAACAATGTACATAACCACCTGACTTAAGGACTCTGCTTGTCACTATGGTGACTCAAGAGCCTAGGATTTCTGAGTCTAGCTGTTGTCTTCACAATACTTCCCTGACCCAACTATGTCTTCAACTAGTGGAACTTGATGTCGAAGGCAGGCTTATTTTTTCCAGTTTTTGCCACTGGGAAAACTGCCCTTTTGCTTACCTTGTGCCCCAGAGTCTCCTAAATTACTGTAATGAAGTGGCAGGGACAATGCTGGAGTGAGGCCACCAGGCTGGACACGCACACCTGGCTTTGGTCATGTCCTCTTAGGTGTCTAGCGCACCCTGTTGCACTACAATGTTGCAGGATTCAACCACTCAGTATGAAATATGAGAGAACTTTTCATTATAAAACTCCAAGGATGGCCACAAACCACCCTTAAAAATAGGGTGAGAGGTGGCATTAAGGGTTGGAGACGGCACGCCATACTGCTGCTGGGGTTTTGAAGACGGTTTCCTGAGAGGCCCTTTTGCTCTGGGTCCTTCAAACCAGTCACACGGGCTTTGCATGTACTGTGTCTTCAGACCCACTAGTTGCCAGGAAAGGGGAAATGGAGGCAGCATCTCCAGGTAGGTCAGAGCAGCAGTGAACTCCAGCAGAGCCTCCGTCAAGTCCTCAGAGGAAAGGGAGAAATAAGCTAGGACCCCACCTTTTTTCCTCCTCTCTTCAAATAAAATAAGGGTCTTATGTCGCTTGCCCGAAGCACAGAGCTCCTACCTTTCCCAGGAACAAGTAACGCTGGTTGGTTCTTGTAACATTTCACACACCTGGCCTATTGCACTGTCAAATCTGAGGGGGAGACCCGATGAGATGTTTGGGGAAGTGGCGAGGGCAGGCCCACGGTACAGGCCACAGCGCGTCACAGAGGGTTTGGGGGGTAGAGGCGAGGGAAGGCCAGGCAGGACCGTTACACGTCAGCCCTCCAGCTCTGATGGGCCTCCACCTCTTCTGGTACCACCAGCAGAAGTTCACAGTTCTTTCCTCGCAAATGATGTTTTAGAAATTTCCTATGGGGAGAAAAATGAAAGAAAACGAAATGCCGGTAAAGCTGCAAATTCCAGTCTTGGGCCCCCTTGTTCACCAGTAACCTCCTTATCCAGGGGTGTCCAACCTTTTAGCATCTCTGCACCACACTGGAAGACGACAACTTGTCTTGGGCCACACATTAAATATGCTGCGATGTGTAATCACAAAAAAGTTTTAAATAAATTTTCAATTTTGTGTTAGGCCGCATTCACAGCCATCCTGGGCTGCATGTGGCCCATGGACCGCAGGCTGGACACCCCTGATGGCAATCCTAGAAAACACAGTGATCTGTTCTTGGAGGGCTCCCGTCAATCTGCCCAGTAAAGATTTCCAATTTGAATTTCTGTTCCTCATGTTATTGCCAAAAGTAGCTAGTTATGTGACAAATAGAGCTGGCCCAAAGTACTCTAAAGGACTTCTAGTTGTTTTAAAAAAGAAAAAAAAAGTCTTCATTGGTATCAGGGAAATCTAGCCCTCTCTGGCCTGAATATCTTCCTTTCTCTGACCTGGCAGTTACACGATCAGTTATCTAAGTGCTGACAACACTGTAGTGCCAGTACCACCAGACCAGAAGGCCAGTCAGTATCCCAGGTGTGGGAACTTCATGGGCCATCAAAAATTCACGTCTTTCAAGTCTGGGGCCTTAGGATTTCAAGGAAGGCAGGGAGAGGTCCCAGGAGCCAGGAATTTCATTTCCTTTGCCAACCACAGAGGAGCTCACCTTCCCCAACACTGCAAAGAAAGGAGCCCACCCAGCACATGAGCCACCACAGGCACCTGAGCTCACTCTCGCCTCCGATCCACTCGGGCATCTTCAGTTTGGAGTCAAGGTTGTAGTAGGTACCGCCCACCTCTCGAACACAGATCCAGTGCTGCCTTTTGAGCGGCAACTTCAGCGGACCCCAGCACAGGCTGGAGGGTAGATTCATGATGAAGCCCATGACATTAGTGAGAGCAATGGCACCGACATCCCTGCAGAAAAAAGACGGTGTCAGGCTCTGAGGCAGCCAGCCCTTTGAGGTTCCCTGGCTGTCACACCACGACTGCCCACCTGCCTCCCCCTCATACCCTGAGTGCCAGTCCTCAAGTCAAGCCCGGCTCATAGTACCTGCGCTTGTCCCACCAAACAGCTTCATAGCCTTTGGTCTGAAGTGCTGCCATGATGACGTTCACGTCGTAGTTCCCATTTCCCAGCATGCTCTTCTTGTGGGGAGTCACCATGGTGTTTGGAGACAACCTACAGACAGGAAAGGAGGGCTGAGACTTGCCGATCAGGCTAACACCTCCTGAGCCCGCACTACTAGAGACAGAGCACTCTAGGCCATTGTCCCGTGGGAGCATGTTTACTCCATTTGAGTCAACTGTAACCAGCTTTCAACAAAGTATTCTGTAGTCTGGGCTCCTACTGTCCTAGGGATTGCCTCTCTTTTTATGCAAAATAATAATCAGTAGTGATGGGACCTATTTGTTTGTCATTTAGAAAGTGTCTATAGTGAAGTCAATGGACACAAAGAGGGTTCCACAAAAAAGTCTCATCTGTGAAATCCCAAGCCTACCCATTTCTGCGGTCTTTCTCCTTGCCGATTTTCCCACTAATACGAGCCTTTTTTTAACAATGGAAAATAGTATTTTATATTTTCATTTGCATGGGTAGTACCTGTTACTCTTGTTTTTTTTAAACCTTAAATGCTTTCTACTTAAGGCTTGCACACTTGATGATACTCATTTAATGCTCAAAGGCCTATAGGGGCCCAGGCAGGCGAAATAAATGTACAATATGAATTGGGGCCAGATATACAGCAATAAGTAGTAAGGCCTAATTAAACTGGAATGCATGACCCATGAAAAGCATTCTGAATACATGTGTCCATGTGTAAAGTAATTAAGTGAGAATTTTTTAAAAAGTGAAAACACCAAGGATCAATTGGAAAAAATGTTTGTGCCAGACAAACAAAACTTCACTGCAGTCTGGTTTGCTCACCCAGCTTAAGGCCATTTTTGGCCTGGTCTCTTAGCCACTCCTTCATCTCAAGGCAAGGTCAGTCCTGAAGGCATTTCCAATCCTGTCATTTTGCTTTCACAGGCTTGCCAGGCCAGGACTGGGGAAAGCCACGCTGAAGGAAAGGGCAGCATGTGGGGAGGGAGGGAAGTGTGGAACAAAGGCAGAGGTATCCAGGAGGCTGCTCAATGCCAACTCCAGGAGAGAATCATGACTTTAGGTCAATTCTAAAAACTAAAGAAATATTATAAAAAGTAAAAAACTTCTCTATACACAGCAAACACAGATACTTTTTCAACATAAAACATGCTCCTGCCACTGCTTAAACCCTCTAATAGCTCCCAAAACATGTAGTAAATACAATCGACACTACTCCCTCTGGCCTGCAAAGCCCTCGGAATCCTGGTGACTTCTTCCGCTACTTGAACACACAAAGCTCTTTCTAATTGAGGGCCTTGGTACCCATCCACAGTTGCCACTGTCTGGAATACTCCTCACCTAGATCGTCACTTGGTCTGCTTCTTATTATTTGGGTCTCAAGTATATCCTGAGCTGGGCTTTCTTTCATATGCTTTCGCATTTAATCCAAACGCCCAAGAACCCACTGAGAGCCTTTGTCCTATTAAACTACATTTAAGCCCAGGCCCTTAGAGGCCTCCTCTGACCATCCAACCATACATTTCTCCCAGTCACTTCCTCATATATCCACCTGCTTTCATTACATTACAGCCCTTCTTACTACCTGGCACGTCTTCTCAATTGTCTGTTTTTCCACACTAGAAGGACAGCAGGGCCCAAAGGATGCCTGGCAAACAGGTGCTTAAGAAATGTTGAAATGTTCTGTTTATTTTGTTATTCTATCTTTTTTCCTGAGAATAGTAGTGGACCTTTAAAATGAGAAGGACTTACATGCTTGTCCCTAGAGCTAGCAAAGGTGTCTGAAGACACTAAATTCCACTTTTTGGCCAAAATTTTTGTTTTCTGTAACAATAACTACCATTTATTGAAAACTTCTGTGCCAAACCCATGACATGCTTTCATATGCATCTAATTTAATCCTCATAGTAAGCCTATGAGGCTATGAATTTTTTCTATTTATAGGTTTTAAAAACTGAAGCTTGAATGACTTGTCCCTGACCACTTACCTTTTTTTAATATTGGTTTTTTCAAAGATTTTATTTATTTATTTTTGGAGAAAGGGGAAGAGAGGGAGAAAAACATCGATGTGTGCTAGGAACATCAGTCGGCTGCCTCTCGCACGCCCCCAACAGGGGATCAGGCTGCAACCCAGGCAGGTGCCCTGACTAGGAACTGATCCGATGACCTTTCGGTTCATAGGCCAGTGCTCAATCCACTGAGCCACACTAGCCAGGCTGATCACTTATCTTTCAAGTGACAGTACTGGGATTCAAACTCAGGTTTGTTAGAATGCAGAGTTGTGCCTGTCTTATAGCAAGGACCCAAGAGCAGAATGGCAGTGGTGGCAGGTTAATACGAGCAAAGGCCAGCTGAGTCCCTGGGGCCTGGGCTTAAATGTAGCTTACTTAATAGGACGAAGGCTCTCAGTGGGTTCTTGGGCACTCGGATGAAATGCGAAAGCATATGAAAGAAAGCCCAGCTCAGGATATATCAAAAGCCCCTTTCCCCTCACCATGTTTTCTCATTACTTCCAGTGAAGTCTCTAGCTAGTAGGTGCATGGAGGCGCCAACAAAGAAACTGCTGAGTCTTCCTCTTTCACCACCTAAGTCCCTACCAGGCTCAAACCTTAGAGCTGCACTTTGCCACGTGTGTTCCTAGAGGATCCAGAAAACATTCAATACAATGACTGCATGAATCAAGAAAACAGGTTGACTACAAGAACCCTTGGAACCCCTAATACACTAATATTCACCCTGGCGTAAGTGTTCTTTGGTTAACCTCTTCACCATCTTTCATCCAGTCCCCTCACCTCCTCTCACCACCTCTAGTCTTAAGGAGATGGAGAATATCTTTCAGTTCCCAAACATGTTTGACCACACAAATATTTTTTGGAGGTGCATCCTACAAGGGTCTCTTCTGCCCTACAGCTTCTCATATTCAAATCTCTCCCTGTCTACTCTCACTCTCTCTCCCCTACCTGAAGGCCCCTCACCCCACACCTGGACATTTTTTGTGTTCTTTCCCCATTGACATTATTTAGCCCCCTTATACCTTCTTCCACTTCCACCCACCCTCACCGCCCCCACAATCACCATACTGTTGCCCATGAGTCTTTGTTCTTTTTTTGCTCTATCCCTCCACTCCCTAACCCCCCAACCCAGAGCTGTCCGCCTGCTCTGAGTCTGTCTCTAGCCAAACCTGCACTTTTAAACAGGTTCCTGAACTGATCTCCTTGCTTTCAAACTCCCCTACCTCCAATTCACCCATAAGTTCCCGCCACATTCACCAAGGCATCATTTCGCTATCTCATATAAGAAACGCCAATGGAGACCTGGCTGGTGTGGTTCAGTGGACTGTGTGCCAGACTGTGAACCGAAGGGTCACTGGTTCAATTCCTGGTCAGGGCACATGCCTGGACTGCAGGCCAGGTCCCCAGTTGGGAGCATGTGAGAGGCAACCGATTGTTTCTCTCACACTGATGTTTCTCTCTGCCTCCCTTTCCCTCTTTCTACAAATAAAAATAAATAAATAAAAAGAAATGCCAATGGAGCCAACTGCCTGGATGGCCAGTTCCAACCCTACTTGACCTGCTGTTTCCCTCTCATTGGGGTTAGTGCACTCCAAGCACGATGACCATGAGGCCTCTATTCTTTCGTCCTACTTTTTGTCCCAATTCAAATCCTAAAGATTCTTTAGGCTCAACTGCACATCCTACCTCCTCCATGGAGTCCTTCCTGGCTCCTTTGTAGTAGAAAAGGAGGGGGACTGGGAGGACCACACCTGTCTGAGTTCGCATTAATACTGTGTCAGTACAAATTGTGAGATTTAACCTCCATCCCTATTGGCTTATCTGTAAAAATGGGAATGATTCCTACCTTACAAGTCCTTTGAAGAACTCAGTTATTTTATACATGTCCAAAGAAACAGGATATGGCTCTTCTACTCTGTATCCCTCACAGACAGGCACTGGTAACTGAGTAAACACCCGTTGGTCAAACCCATCAATACAGGAAACGCTGAGAATGGCTTCCATCTAACTCATCTGAGTTGTCATTTGAATAAGTGGGGTCCACCCAGTGTGCCTACTATACTAGCACTTGCTTTTATGTTAACAATAATTAAGTGCCCATGGTATCAGCTACTTGGATAGGCTTTACCACTTAATTCTTCCGACAATCTTGATAGAGATTAACCCCACAACGTACATAAGGAAACTAGGTGCAAAGGGGTTACGGTGAGTTGCCAAGTCACCTACAGCGAGTGAGTGGCAGGGATAGGATTCAAGCTCCTAACTCCGAACAGAGCTAAGGCTACACTGAACAGCCTCCTGGATACTTCGATGGACTGGACCTACGAAGTTCAACAGGATCCTGTTCTGTTCCACTGGGTCGTTTTTCTGAGGCTCCTGGGCAAACTGCCGTTTGGGACTGACTCTCTTAATGATTTCACGGAAATTCTGGACCACAGAGAGGTTTCTCACTGTTGTCACAGCCCGAGGTTAGAGCCATGAGATTTGAAGGATCTTCAAGTGAAAGGTGGGCTCTAGTCCAGGTCTCACACCTCAGTTAAGTTCCACGTCCTTTCTCATGGTTATCACTGTGCCTGACTACTGGTGAGTTCAGGTTTTAATGAAAAGGAGATGTGGGGACATTCGTCCATATTCCTTTTCTCCTGTAATTATTTTCCTTCTTATCAAATCTGAAGATGTGACATTAGAAAATATGGTTCAGGACTTTCTGATATCTTTAAATTACTGAAGTATATACAAAGCACAGATCATAGGGCCAGGCACACAAAAGTACTCTGTAGACGCTGGCTACGAGAGTGATGATGTCTGGCCCTGGGGTGAGACAATCCAAATCTCTGGAGGTTAACATTCAACACCTTTTCTCAACTTACAACCGCCATGCCTTTAAACGTGGCTCCTTCCACTTGCTCACGGCCCTTTAAGAGAGGCAGGAGGGTTCCCCTCTGTGGTAGAGAGTGCTGGTTGCTTTCCAATATCTATACTCTTTCCCTTCCATCACGCATTAGATTTTTTTCCCCTGTGTACCAAGGTAGTTTTCGTCTATTTAGATTTTAATAGCTATTTTATTTGGGAAAGGAATACATACCCAGCTACAAGAACATCTGATCACTGAAAAATTGAGACAAGTCTAGTTCCAAACATTTAAAAAATGTTTGAGACCTGAGGATTTTCAAAACCTTGCAAAGCTGCTACCACATCATTTAACTTCTAAGTCCTTTCTTTTTCAACGTATAGACACATATGATAAAATGTATGAGATCAAATATCCACATCTATACACATGCACAGTGATGACACCTGCCTTATTTCTAATCTTTTCTCTATCTTCACATGTTGAAAACTGACCCTTTTCAAATCTCTTTTTGCTATCACTGGGGACATTACCACCATCTCCAAATCCTGGGTTGAGCCTGTCACACCTCTGACTCCTCTCTTTCCCTTCGCCATGTTGCTGCCAAGTCATGAGCTTAGTTCTAAGTTCCTATTCATTCCTCTTCCAAACATGAGTCATCTCATATGCACAACTGTATTGAAACTCCACCCTGCTTTTGTATTTCTCTTTTATCTGGCTAAAATTCAACTGCTAGGATGAATTTCCTCTCAACAAATGGCATTAATAAAAATGTTCCTCATTTCTACTATTCATTAGCCACATCTTCAAAAAAGCACTGAACTTCAGATCTTGGAATTTAAAATTACCTAGTTTAACCTGCCATCGTTACTGTTCTTTCCATGAGGATCCAAAGAGATCATCTTTTCTTTTTAGATTCTTCTAAATTCCATGGTTCTAACTTCACTTGAATCTGTTCTCACGGCCTGGTCAATATGTATCTCCACAATGTACTTCTTAGCCACTAAGTCCTATTCCATTGGTTTTCTCGACAAGTGCCTGGCAGTGCCTGGTACACTGCAGGCTGCCAATGAATGTTTGTTTAAAAAATTCCATTTTCTCTCTCTCACCTCTTCTCCCTTTGCTTTTCCTCTGATCCCTTTCAAGCTTCTTTTTCTGTTTCTACTCACCCAAACAGAATCCTTCCATACAAAATCTGAATATAGAATTCTAACCTGGGAATGGGGACAGAGTATATTCCCTTTTTGTACTGGTTTGCTGTTACTTTAAGGTGGATCTTTACATTGCGCTGATAGGGAATTGGGCAGTGTAGTACAACTTGCTAAAGCTTTAAAAGCCAGGAATAGAACTCTGGTTCCAAGTGAGTGTTTAGCAAATATTTAGCATTCTTTCATTCAGGGAAAACACAGCTGAAAGAACCCCACTATTATTCACAAACGGCTTATAATCACAGTCCACATCTTCAGACCCAAACCCAACTTATCAGCAGGGTGAACAGCTACTTATGATATAATTGTTATGACATGCCTTTCCCATACTCAGAAAGCGACAGAACAGTTAGGAGGGCAGGACCCCAAGTCACAAAGCTTGGTCCAAATCCTGCCATTAATAGCTCTGTGAACTCTCTGTGCCATGATTTCCCCATTTGGAAAAATGGGAAATACATAACAGAACCTACCTTTTAAGATCAGTGTGAAGGATAAGTTAACACAAGGAAACAGTGCTTTGCACAGTAAGTGATAATCATATTAGATCAGGGGCCAAATTTATAGTCGTAAAAAACTTCTGAATGAACACATAAAATCTTGACTGTTGAAAATTTACTAGAGAGTGAAACGAGGCAAATTGCTCAAACAGAATACTAACATTGTTGCAAGATTGCTACACATTACCAAGTACCAAGCACATTCAAGTACTCAAGTCCTTTCCTTCTCCCTAGTCTTAGGTTAGGAAATCATTTGCAAATACTCAATTTAGAGGAATTATTAATGGCTAGTCAAAAGGAAGCAGACTAATGGATTGGCCTCCTTTCTATTCCTTTCAGTTACATGACTTGGTAATATGAGACAAATTATCTCATCTGCCAGAGCCCCAATTCCTGAAGAGTTAATTCTATTTGCCAGATAATGTCCATAATGCAAATGACACACCTGCCCTGCTAAGGCGCAACTATGGTTATTATTGGCAGTGAAAAATAATTATCCTCATTATAACTTTGTCAGTACACTGGGATTAACATTCTTTTAAGAGAGGACTATGTTTCTTTCTGGGTAAACGGTCCACATCTATGACTTCACAAATCACCCCAAATAGGTTGTTTCGAGTTGTAATTCAGGTCCTTCTGGGGCAATAATTTCATCTCTGGGTGAAGGGGGTCAGAAAAGGGTCTTCTGAAACTGCCAATATGCACTGCTTGAAGAATTCTTGAGCTTTCTCTGCATTGAGAACTGAGCAGGCCTGAAATTTCCTAGCGGGAGGAATCAGACAGGCTCAGTGCCAAAGCTGCTATGGGCTGCAGACGTGCTGACATGACTTGGTGATCTGAGACAAATTATCTCACCTGCCAGGGCTCCATTTCCTGAAGAGAATTAGTACCTGCAGAACTAATTTTTCAAACGATTGAAAAAAGCATTTTTAGAACATCAAAGCAGGGAGAAAAATACCGAACTTCTATCAACCTGTCAGGTAGCATTTGGCAAAGTGGGTAAGAAAGAGCACCTAGAATGAAGTAGAAAAGGGAGGTGATCAAGAGTCGGTCTCACATCATAGCTTTGCTACTTAGCTCTTTGGAAAATTACCTAAGCTTCCGGCCTGTTTCTGTACCAGTAAAACAGAGACAGTGAAACGCGTTGGAACAGCTACACAAAACAATGTATGAAAAGCACAAAGGCCAGCACATGATCCCAAAGAAGAGCTGAGCGCTGTGTATACACCTTTCTATGGAACCCATAACATTCCACCTCAGATGTCAGGTGACTGAGTGTGTACTTGTCTTGTCCCTTGCTCCCTTCCAGACTGCAAACTGCTTGAGGGCACTATAGCCTAGTGGTCAACAGCACAGCCTATTCATACAAGCCTGAATGCAAACTTGGCTCCATTGCTTGTTCTGTTACCTGGGAGTATTACTGAACTTCTTTATCCGTTAATGGCAATAACACCATGTATTCCATGGGAATGCTCCAAATCCTGTTGAGATGACACCACTGAGGCTCTTAGCACTGTGCCTCACCCATAGTAAGTGCTCAATAAATGGCAGTGGTTATCTTTCCAATTCTGTGTCCCTTATACCTGGCTAATAACATCATCTAGCTGATAATACCTGTTGGTTTGAAGGCGCACAGAACTGAGACATCGCCCCACCCACAGAAACTCGGAAATACCAGAAAGTATCAAGAAGCCAAGAAAAAGGGTTTCCTTACCTCTGGAAAATCTCTTGCAGCGTTTCCCGGGTGAATGCATTGCTGTCCTGGAAGACGTTATTGAGGGCATGCAGGGCACAAAGCTCCCTGCGCTGTTTCTCATGGTAGATTTGTGGGGGTGCTGCCTGGGGCAGCTCCAATGATTCAGATTTGGCCTTGTCTCCTTTCCATGGCACGCAACTCATGTTTTTCGTTTTAGGTTCCAGAGAGGGCTAAAAACACCCCACCCTTCCCTCCTGAGGAAGAATGTAACCTTCTCAGTCTTTGCAGGATTCCTGAGGTCCACCTTATTTTCTGGTGTCCATGATTTATGCTTTGTCACGGGGACAAAGGGTTGGAATCAGAAGGAAAAACAACCCACCTCTTCTCAAAGGAAAAATAACTTTTGGATTAGTGTATTTTGCCACCACTGTCAAGGTGCAGAATTTGAAAAAAATCGTATAAAACCTAAGACCTTACTCCCTTTTCCCACCCTCCCCTCCCACCCCCTCCAAAAAAAAAAAAATCACGATTTTCTCGCTATATTTTCCTCTCTGCAAAAGCCAACCAGGCCTCAATGCAGGAGGACCGAACAGAATCGGTCACACCGCTCCTTTTCTTCCATTTCTTTCGAACCACAACGCCACTGACTCAGAAGACAAGGCCTAGGTGGTGGATAAAACGGAAAATTCGAGCAGCTAACGAGGGCCGACCAGCGTGGGATCACAGGCAGTGCAGGGGCCTCCCAGGCGTCTCTCCATCCCCTCGGGTGCGGTGGGGCCCCGCAGGGCGCGGACCGAGGCGGGCGCAGCTCCCTCGGAGAGCGTGGACTCTCACCTTCTCGCCGCGGCCCTGCGGGGGAGACAACCCCGGTCAGCTCCGGCGGTCAGACGGGCCACCGCAAAGAACCAGGCTGGCCGGGGAAGTGGCGCTGCAGGTCTGGCCCCACCCGGAGAGAAGATCCTGCCCTGGGACCGACAGACCCGCGAGGTGTGGGGCCAAACAATTAGCCTCGCCCTCGAGGGCCCACCCGTCTCGCCGCCCCCACTCAAACCTCCGCGCCGATCACGTGAGTGCAAGCCGAGGAGCCTTCCCGTCGCTCCCCTAAACCCAGCCCCCGCTGCAACCCGCGTCCGCGGCCCGATCACTTCTTACCACGGCAGGCTGCCACCTGGACCTGTGGGCCACCACCTGGGCCGCGCTCGAGCGAGCGCGCGCACCTGAGCCCGACGTCAGCGGCCCTCGCCCAGCGCGTGCTCCGGAAACGCCCTCCAGCACCGCCTCAGCTCCCGCCCCGCCGCGGCGTCACGGCTGAGGTCAGCCTGACGTCAGCGGCGCCGGCTTTGGGGGCTTCGGGTGCTGCGCGTCTGTTGGCTGAGTCCTGGTGGGTTTGGGTGCGGGCCAGAGGGCCTCGGCGTTCCGGGCTGCGGAGCCGGGCGGCGACGGCGGGTAGAGCTGGTGCCGGGTTTCTCGGCTCTGCTTCTCCCCAGGTTGCGCAGGGCGGGGCGGTCGGCGGGAGTCCCGTCTCGACGCCCGCCACTCCCATCCCCGCCCCTCAGCAGGGCGTCGACGCGGGTCCGGGCGGTGACCCGGCCTGCGGCTGCACTTAGCGGCCCTCCGCACCCTGCTCCTCTCTCTGGGCTGGGTTAGTGCGACTGAGCGCTTTCGCCAGCCCGGACCAGCTACGCCTACGCTCACAGTTTTGTATTAGCCTAGCGCGCCGTTCACCAGGTGATTTCGAAGCATCTTACCGACCCGGTCGGGCTCAAATTTTTTGGTTCGTGGGCCCGACCGCGCCGCACTCTCCTGGAGCGCTGAGGCTGAGTCACATTACAAGTGAAGAGCCCCTTTTCAGTTCCTTGGCGTTGTATTTCGGTTCACTGCACACAGACCACTGTCCTCTCGCGCTCACGGTGGCTGCCTCTGGAGCTTTTCTCTGGGTTTTCTTGAGGTCTGTCTAAGCGCATTGTGTTTGTCAGAAGCGTAAACTCTCAGTCCCACGTGGACCCCCCCCCCCACCTTTATCTACCCATCGGGCGTGTAGAAGGCATCACCCAGTATTCACTATTCACCTTAGCTGCCTGCCTTTTGGATTTTTATTTAGAAAATTGGAAAAATGAGCTCACTCCTATAATTTTGTAACTTTAAAAAAATTTTAAATTATATTTTATTGATTATGCTATTACACTTGTCCCAGTTTTTCCCCCTTTGTCCCCCTCCACCCAGCACCACCTACTCCCGCAGGCAATCCCCACACCATTGTTCATGTCCAATAGGTCATGCCTATAAGTTCTTTTGGCTGCTCTGTTTACTTTGCTGTACTTTACATCCCCATGACTATTGTACTTCTTAATCCCCTCACCGCTTCACCCATTCCCTGACACCCTCTCCCATCTGGCAACTATCAAAACACTCTCTGTTTCCATGAGTCTGTCTCTGTTCTTTGCTTGTTTTTTAAGATTCAGTTGTTTGATAGATATGTATTTATTACCCCTTTTATTTTTCATAGCTTTGATCTTTTTCTTAAATAAGCCCCTTTAACATTTCATATAATAATGATTTGGTGGTGATGAACTCCTTTAGTTTTTTCCTGTCTGGGGAGCTCTTTATCTGCCCTTCAGTTCTAAATGATAGCTTTATGGGGCAGAGCAATCTTGGCTCTAGGTCCCTGCTTTTCATGACTGAATATTTCTTGCCAGTCCCTTCTAGCCTGCAAAGTTTCTTTTGAGAAATCAGTTGACAGTCTTATGGAAACTCCTCTGTGAGTAGGGAACTGCTTTTCCCTTGCTGCTTTTAAGATTCTCTCTTTATCTTTAACCTTTGGAATTTTAATTATGATGTGTCTTGGCATGGGCCGCTTTGCATCCATCGTCTTTGGGATTCTCTGCTTTCTGGACTTGCATGTCTATTTCCTTCACCAGATTAGGAAAGTTTTATTTCATTATTTTTTCGAATAGATTTCCAATTTTTTGCTCTTTCTCTTGTCCTTCTGGCACCCTTATGATATGAATGTTGGAATGCTTGAAGTTGTCCCAGAGGCTGCTTATACTATCCTCGTTTTTTGGGATTTTTTTCTTCGTGTTCTGATTGGTTGTTTTTTCCTTCTTTATGTTCCAAATCATTGACTTGATTCTCGGCTTCATGCACTCTGCTATAGTTTACCTGTAGTTTACCTGAAATAAAGAAATTATTCTTTATTTCAATTAATGTATCCTTGGTTTCTGACTGGATCTTTTTTATGCTGCTGAGCTCCTCACTAAATTCCTTGAGTATCCTTATAAAATGTTTTGAACTCTGCATATGATAGATTGCTTATCTCCGTTTCATTTGGTTCTTTTTCTGAAGTTTTGATCTGCCCTTTCATTTTTGCCTTGTTTCTTTGTTTCTTCATTTTGGTAGCCTCCCTGTGTTTGTTTCTATGTATTAGGTAGAGCTACTATGACTCCCTGTTTTGGTATCGTGGCCTAATGTAGTAAGTGTCCTTTAGGGTCCAGTGGTACAGCTTCCCTATCACCCAAGCTGGGTACTCAAGGTGCACTCTTTGTGTGGGCTGAATACACCCTCCTCTTGTAGTTGAGCCTTGATTGCTGTTGACAGGACAATGGGAGGGATTTACCCAGGCCAGTTAGTTGCAAGGGTTGGCTGTGACCACTGACCACCAATCTCCACCCTCCGTGGAGGATCAGCTGTGCAGAGGCAGGGCTGTGGTGCTCTGACATGGTCTGTAGTCCACTGGGTGCACAGGCCCTGGGTTTTCCCAGGTGGCTCAAGTCAAGGTCAGCCCCTACCTGTGTTTTACTGGGGGCCACCCTGCCTGAGCTATAGAGCAATTGAGATGGCTGCTACTTGTGCTGGGCTTGCAGATTCCCAGGCAAAGCCAAGCCATGAATCTAGGCTGGCTGCTGCTAGTGCTCTCTGCCAGGGGCCACTTAGCCAGAGGTATGGGGACTGGGGGGCTTAATCAGGCCAGCTGTTGCATGTTTGGGAGGATTTAGGAAGTTGTAAATCATGAGACAAGACCAGCCATTCATATGGAAAAGCTACTGTTAACAACTGTAAGTTGGGCGGGATGGAGCCTCAGGGGATCTCTAGTGGGTGGGGGGCAAACAATGTTAGCCAAGTTAATGGAGCCTCAGATGAGGCACCTCCCTGCTTGCTACGTGGCTCTGCCCGCCTTTCTGTCTGGGACAAAGCTTTCCCCCAGCTCTCACCTCGATACCAAACAGTTCAGTTCCTCCCTATATGCGACTGATATCTTTCAAACTGTTACTCCAGTGCTGGAGCTCAGAGAGAGTGAGTATGAGTAAGTTCATGTGTGGGTTCTTTAAGCTGATCGTAAGTGGGTTCTTATGCTTGGGACTCCAGAAGTTTCTTCCACTGACTCAACCTCTGCTGGTTTTTGCACCAGAAGTTATGGGGATTTATCTTCCCGGCACTGGAATCTTGGGCTGGGGGGCTTGGGGTGGGGCTGGGATTCCTCGCTCCTGAGCTATCCCTACCTAGTTTTTATCCATCACACCTGGATGTGGGACCAGACCATTCTGCATCTCCACTTCTCCTACCAGTCTGGATGGATATGGTTTCTTTAATTCCATAATTGTCAGACTTCCATTCAGCTTGATTTCTGCTGGTTCTGAGTGATGGCTGTTTTATAATTTAGTTGTTATTTTGATGTTGTGCAAGGAGGCAAGCCATGTTCACCTACACCGCCATCTTGAGCGGGAGTTCCTCTTACTCCTTTAACTGCTTCAACAGGCTCTTAACACCCTTAAACCCAGCAGAGCTGTCATCACTTAACACGTTTGAGTGCCTCCTACATGGTTTGGGGTCCTCCATGCTAATCCAGACAACTTTTGAATTACCTTAAATTTTTGTAATTTGTAAGCTTGCTAAGGGTTACAGTTCTATTTACATAAGATTAGTTATTGAGGCTTTGCAGGCATTGTTCCAAGTGCTTTACAAATACAAACTTATTTACTGCTATCCTACGTGGTAGGTACTTCATTTTTTCTTCTTTTTTAGAGGTGAAAACTGAAGCTCAGGTTAATTAAGTTGCTCTAGGTCACATAGCTAGTAAGCAGTGGACTTGGGATTTGAACCCAGGCTCTAATGTGTCTTCGGAAAGAGGATGTAAAGATTGGTAGGGAATTTCCTTTATAAAATGTGATTTTAGACTTCTCTATTCAAGAAGCACCTACTCAGAATATTTATCCTAGACAAAGTCCTATGGTGAGAAGAGCATACTTTTTAGTATCCCATCAAGTGTCAGCACATTCTGAACTTGAACTCTTTCTGGAAAAGCCAGTTTATGTATTAGTAAAATACTAAATATCGACTGTTATTCTAGAGTAAAAAGCCTTGATATTTGGCTTTTCTGACAAATCAAGATTTTAATATTTGTAACTATCTCATAGAGAAATATATAAGATAGTGGTGAGCAATTTAGCCAGTAAAAAAGGAAAAAATACATTCAAAGAACTATTATTGAGATATTTGGAGTTGAATTGCTTCTTGTGCAGGGTTCCCAGCTGTGTTTGTATACATAAGACTTAACTGTAGTTGAAAACAGGAACAGGAGAAGGTTACCTCTTTCCCTTCAGGTAAGTCCCTGAAACGGAAAGCCATTTTGAACCCTGCCTTTTGTTCGCCAAATCCTGTATTCCAAACCCTAAATCTTGGGCATGTTACCTTCTCACATGGCTTTCTTGATTGCTACCTGGGATGGGTGGCCTAATCCCTGATTTCATCAATTTTTTCAGATTTTTGAGACAGGAATTCAAGATACCAAAACTTGTGCTGATGGTGCTTTGGATTAGGGCTTTCCACAACTGATGCCCCTTTTAAGGAATCATCCGCAGGAAGCTGCCCCAACGGACCCCAGCTAGAGCTCAGCTCCACAATTCACAAATATGGCGGGTGTGTTAAAGAACAAAACTTCAAGTTACTTTGAAGATCTAATTGGCTTTGTTAAATGATTCATGAATTGGCAGCTGCAACCCATCTAGCAAATAGAAGGGAGTGCCAAGGAGTTGTACAAGATGGAAGGTTTTCATAGGCAAAAGGAGGGTGGGCCAAGGAGGTTAAAAGCGTGGTTTATTTCAGGCAAGGTCACCTTCTGTTAGGAGAAAGCAGAGAGGGTCTTTTCAGGCAGCTTACCTCACAAGTGATAGGAAATTACAGACTGAGTCATTTAAGATTCCACTCCTGGGACCGAATGAAACTGCAATTAAGTTAGGTATTGAGTCTTGGTGGGGCTTACCACCCTGACTCCATTTTGGGTCTTTCTTTTTAACGGGTACTTCAGGCTTCTATAATGTTTCAGCTGATTGCCTCTTTTTGGTCGTGTAATTGCTCTCTTTGCAGAGGCAGTGAATGGAGAATTCTCCTTAAGGTCAGAATTTAATTAATTGCCTCTGGCTGCTGTAGTATTTCAGGCATCGATCTGATCCTGCTATCAAAATTTCCTGGAGATTGCCAGCAGATCTGACCTTGGTCTTCCAGGGACTGTGTGGAGAGCAGGACCAATAAAATGGCATTGGTACGATTAAGATAGCATAAAGCATATAAAATAAAGTGGAATCACTTATGTCAACTAAAATGGCTATCTGTCAGCCATGACACATTGGTTCAAGAGGAAAATTACCTAAGTGGGAACAAACACATTCGGCAAGGAGACATCTGCCTATCTGGTCAGAGCAGACAGGCCTGGCAAGGAGACACTTGGCAAGGAGGCACACTTAATGCCTGACTTTAGCTGGCATTAACTGACTTTATGGGCAGATATGTCTTTTTGCCAGATGTGTTTATTCTGATTTAGGTAATTTTCCTCTTGAACCAACATGTCATGGCAGACTGATAGCCATTTTAGTTGTCATAAATGATTCCACTTTATTTTATATGCTTTATGCTATCTTAATCGTACCAATGCCATTTTATTGGTCCTGCTTTCCACAGGCTGCCCTGAGTCTTTTGAGTTGAGTGGCATGAGCCTTGTGCAGTTTACTATGTATGTGGGCGGTGGCCCCAGGCTTGGGACCTATCCAGTGCCTGGATTGGGCC